>CM076575.1:635096034-635331175 GCA_034641835.2 Pinus albicaulis
TCAGATTCTTGTACCGGGAAATCAAATTTGAACAATAACCATTAATTAAGCATTGACTTTAGACTTGAGATTGGGCACATGTGTCAGTTAATTTTTTTTATTGTGACCAGCAGTCCGGTATGAGTAAAAGTTTTACCATGACTTCAGATTATTGCAGTTGAAACAATGTCTAACTCAAAACTTGATTTATTAAAAGTACTTATATATGAAAATTCTAAATTTTCTATCCTCACATTTGAAAGTGACATCAAGATGCCATCTACGAAAGTGAGATCAAGATGCCATTAACATTAGCCTTACAGGCCCTGGGAAAATTTAGAGGTAGTAAATAGCTGAATTTAAGTGATTCCAGATTCAGGAAATACCATAAACCTGTAATTTATTGCATATTTTGAAAATATTTTAAAATTTATAGACAAGCAAAAGCAATATGAAACAATTAAGTTTGCTCTTCTCCATAAAATTTTAAAATATTCTCAAAAATTGCAATCCACTTAAATTCAGCTCCAATGTGTACTCTCAAGAATGGAGAGAACTTTCCCAGTAGTAATGACCTAATCTGGTTGTATTTATTCCCAACATTTCCAAATTTATAAAAAGAATTGAAATCAAAGTATTCTCAGTAACAATCCAATTAGGTTCAACTACAGTGTGCATCTCCCATCCCAGGAATGTGTGTACCTCCCATCCCAGGAATGGAGAGGATTTTCCCAAAGTTGAATCAAGAGGTGTTGCTCTATTTAAATGAAGAATCATAGCCAAGGCAGGGAAACGAGAAACTACAGAAAGACCATATACAGCCAGTTTGAACAGCCAATAGCATGGATTGGAATGGAATTTGAGAAAAGTGGTTACAGATTATTGCAGTTGAAACAATGTCTAACTCAAAACATAAATGAATGATTTCAAATCCTTTAGTTTCTTGGAATAAAATTTAAAAAATGTGTAAATAAACTCATTATGTAGTGTGTCCCAAAGTATAGTAACAAAATGCTAAAATAATACTTAGCCCAAACTCCTACAACTTTTACATTCAACAATGATTATTGGTGAAAAATTTATATTGACAACATTGTAACCCTCATGAATTCATCACCAAAAGATGCCATGTTTTTTTAGATTTTAATTAAAGAAACTAGTAGGTTATGGACTATGTAGGTGGATAATTAGTGACTTAGACACATTTATACTAACTTTCTTATAGTAATTTCTTAACCTTTTGATAACGGCCTCAAACATGAGCATAAAATGTCAAGAAATCACTATCATTGTATAAGTTTGAACTCCATATGGAATTTGATGATAAGGCTCATGTTTACCATCAAAGTTACAAGTAACTTCAACAAAGAAATTAGCATGGAAAATAATGGCTACCACTATGTGTGTGGACTTTGCCATGTGTTTTCTTTCTTATGTTATTGCTTTACGGCGTTTCCTTTGCAACATATGGTGCAATTGCTAGTTTTAATATTTTTAAATTTAATCACTTTGGATCAATACAATATTAAATTTGCTATATTATAATATATTTTAGTATATCATGATATATATTAACTCTAGATATATATGGGAGGGAAAAACAAAGACATAGAGTGATAGAGGTGGATATATCGGGGGAGTGGTAAGGGGGAGATGGAGATAAACCAAAGGAGAGGGGAGAGGAGGAATGAAGATAGATAGAGGCAGAGGAGTGAGAGGTAGAGAATGGTAAGAGAGGGATAGGGAGACACAATGATGGAGGGGGGAAATAGAGAAGGAGAGAATGATGGAGATAGTGAGAGGATTGGGGGGCACACACACACACACACACACACACACACACACACACATATATATATATAGAGAGAGTGTGTGTGCGTGTGTGTATGTTTAGGGTTAAGATAAAGTGACAAATAAGGAGAGATGGTGATAATGGGGGAGAGAAGGAGACAAAATGAGAGATGGAGGGATATAGTAACATAGTTGGAGATATATATATATATATATATAGGGAAGAGAGAGGATTGAAAATAAAAGAGAGAGAGAGGGGGGGGGGGAGGGGGTAGGAGAGAAAGGGAGAGAGGAAGGATGAGACAGAGGACTCGAGCGAGAGGAGGAGAGTAATGGGGGAAGAGAGAGAGAGGGAGAGAGAGGGAGAGATAGAGAGAGAGAGAGAGAGAGTGATGGGGGAAGAGAGAGGGAGGTAGGAGAGAAAGGGAGAGAGAGGAAGGAGGATAGAGAGGACTTGAGAGAGAGAAGGAAAGAGGGAGGGAAACAGGAGTAGAGAGGACGAGAGAGGGATGGATAGGGAGATGGAGTTGGAGGGGAAGAGAGGGAGGGAAGAATAAATACATAGTGAGTGAGAAGTGGAGAGAGAGAGGGAATGACAACGGAGAGATGGAGAGAGAGAGTGTATGTTTGGGGGTGAGATAAATATACAAATAAGGAGAGAGGTAGGTATATAGTAACAAAGTTTGATAGAGAGAGAGAGAGAGAGACAGGGAGAGGTGGAAGAGGAAGGAAGAGAGAGGATGTAAGAGAGTTGAGCGAGGGATGTAAAGAGATATGGAGTTGGAAGGCCAGTGAGAGGGAGGTGAGAAGAAAGACATAGAGAGGGAAAGGTGGATAAATATAGAGAGAATGATAAGAAGGATGGAGAGAGATGAAGAGAGGACAAGATGAAATATATATAAAAGCAGTGGAGAAGGAGAGAATGGGAAGAAAGAAATGTATATGGAAGGTGAAGAGATTGAAGAAGAAAGACATGGAGAGAGGGAGGGAGGGACAAAGATATTGATACATACGGAGTGAGAGAGTGTGTCTGTTTGGGGGGTGAGATAGAAAGAAAAAAAATGAAAGAGGGAGGGAGATATATATATAATGGATGGGGGAGAGAGGGAAGAATATTTCTTGCACTAGACATTGCGTTGATTTCATTGTAGATGGTAATTTCTATTACTATTTCATTGCTTGCACTAGATGCATTGATTTTAGTGTAGATATTGATTGCTAATAATATTTGATTCTTTACACTAGATGCATTGATTTAAATATAGATGATTTCTAATCCTATTTGATTGCTTCCACTAAATGCATGGATTTCAGTGTAGATGGTGATTTCTAATCGTAATTGATTCTTGCACTAGATGCATTGATTTCAATGTAGATGATATCTAATCCTGTTTGATTTCTTGCACTAAATGTGTTTATTGCAGTTTAGATGGTAATTCCTAATCATATTAGATTCCTTGTACTAAACGCATTGATTTCAATGTAGATGTTGGCTTCTAATACTATGTTATCACTTGCACTAGATGCATTGATTTGAGTGTAGATGTTGATTGCTGATCCTATTTGATTGCTTGCATTAGATGCATTGATTTTAGTGTAGAAGTTTTTTTATAATATTATTTTATTTCTTGAATTAGTTGAATTGATTTGAGTGTATATTATGATTTATGATTTTATGTGATTGGATGTATGATGGTACAATAATTTTAAAGTGATTGGATTAATAGTGTGCATTGATTACAGTGTAAGCACAAAAAAATATTGGGAATGTACATTGATTTTCGGGTTATAGTAATTCAAAATATTAATATTGGAGAGCAAGAGAGACATGGTATGATGTTTACTACAACAACTTGAGCTAAACATTTAAACAATTTATGATTTCAATTCACCTTTTCATATAATCGATATGAAAAAATGACAAAACTAACAAAGGTGACAAGAAGAATAGTAGAAGAAAATAGTTTGAGATTCATTGCAATGAAGGCTATTTCTAATTGACTACATTCTTATTATTCATATTTTCTATCATTCAACACTATTATTGTCACTTTTGATTCAAAATTTTTATTTCATCATTTTTCATCATTAAAGTTATAAGAAATATTTATCATAAAAACAAGTGAGGTAACTAAGAAAATTTAAAATTAAAATGATCGCCTTAATCTCATAATTATTTAGCATATTTAAAATTATTATGTTAATATTAGATATATTTACATATTATTGATAAAATTAATCATATTTTCTAGATTTTCCTTGGCCCCACACTATTGAAATGAGCCTAGATCCATTTAACTCTGAATCTATCAAGCCAAATTTTACATGGCTGCACACTATTGAAACAAGTGTAGATCCATTTAACTCTGAATCTATCAAGCCAGAGATCAGATCTCTCAAGGTGGAAACTTTTTTCAAGTTTTGCACCCAAAAAGGAGGTTTACACCTAGAAATATTTGATCCCTCTCAACTCCAGATCTTTCAAGAGAGTGATTGTTGGAACGAGGCTCCCTAAGGTGCGAAATTTGTATATTTTTGTATTAACTAGTCTAACGCAGGGGTTTTGGGGTGGGTCAAAGCCCCAAAGACATTGAAATGGGTCAAAGAGTAGACCTAGAGTCTACAAAACACGGTTTGCGGACCACATGATAGCGTAGGCTATGTCGATATAAATAGATTAGTAGTTTGAGTCTAGAAGTATGCATGAATTAAGATCGATGCTACATGTGAATTGTTAGATCTATTTTTTGTTGTTTTGGGTAAGGACACCTGCTGGCTGTGTCCACAGAGATCCTCAGTCCTGCTGTGTGCGGACCCCGCTAGGCTGTGTGCGTGGGCTGATTTTGGTTGTAAGTAGATATAAATGTTAATGAATGCGAAGTATTGTTACAATATTTGTGTGTTATCTAGATCAGTGATGCTTACTGCTGAAGCTTATCTGTGATGGTAATTTAGCTGCAAATGTATCTGTGTTTTTGCATAAGTACATATGTGATCTGTTATTAGCTACAATTATAATGCTTTGTGATGATATTTGGTAATGCGCACGTGGATGTAAATGTATTGATTAGATCTGATAGCTGTGTTATGGTTATATGTTGAGTATAATGTTAAAAGGTTGCGAATAGATCATTCTTGGTAAACCTAGGAGGTTATAATACATATCTGCCTCGGACTACCTACTCTCCCTCAAGGTGCGGAAACCTGGTTCCAGCACCCTCCCATACTGCTTCGGGTGAGACCTTGGCTTGTGAAAGTATGTCATTGCCAAAAGGACGAGTAATATAGGGTTTTGTTGGAAAAACTTAACCTCCCAACCTGGGTCAGGACCCTTCAAGCCAACAAATGGTTCCATTGCCAAGACCTGGAGCATTTTGAGAGAGAGATCAGGTAATGCTAAGGGAACGTTGGAGACCTGAGAAGCTAGAAATCGAAGACTGGTTCAAAAGACAGATTCATGAATTTTTTATAAAAGAGAATCGTAGCACGAAGCTGACAGCTAAGAAGTGGGAAAATAAGTACATTTTTAGTGAAGTATATGAAATTTTCTTTGTAACCTTTGTACATGATTTGCAGGAGTGGCTAGTCAGGCTCGTATATTTATGGACGTGTTGGAAGGATGAGCGGGTCACGTAGTGGACTCTAGAGTTGATCCAGCACTTGGAAAGGATTGACAATACCATCACCCATATGGTAGATCAGTGGGTGGATAGTGTGCTAGGAGGATTTGTGACAGAATTCGCAGTCAATCAGTTCATATACTATTCGGAGGTAGAGCAGAGGTTCTTCAAGGTTTTCCGGGGTAATTTCTTGAAACATTTCCTTTGTTAATAAAAATATTACTGTGCGAAAAGGGCGATCTATGCAACCACACTGAGTGAATGAACCATGATATGAATGAGAGGACAACACGAAGTGGTAAATACTACCGAACTAATCAAGAAGGAGATAGATCTATCTACATTCCATTAAGATAATCGGCCATGCATAGCCCTCCCGCTACACCACCTTCAAGTTAGCATAGGGGTAAGAACTCACCCGTACCTCCACCACAACTAGAAAATGATATGGCCTCGCACATGAAGCTACCTACCTTCAAGGGTGTAGGGGATGAAGATATGGAACAATTTTTGTTTGTCGCAGAATCAGTATGGGTTGCACAGAATGTGGCTTCTGACAATGTAAAGAGGGTGCAACTATCACTTTCCTTTAAAGGAAGGGCCTTGGATTGGTATATGGGGTATGTAGGACAACACGCAGATCCATATATTCAAGAGATTAATACAACGTTAAAACAACAGTTCCAAAAGCCTAAGTCCTACTCTCAAATAGTGGTCGACTTAAAAGACTTTAGACAGGGACCCACTGAATCAGTATGGGAAGATGATCAACGGTTGAAAAAGGTTATCAGAGATGGGGAATTTTAGTATTATGATAGGCAGCACAAGGAATGGCTTAGCGCTATGTTGCTACCTCACCTATGCGGACCTATTGGGTAGCAGTCAATTGCAACACAAGAGATAGCTTTGGAGATTGCTATGAAGCTAGAGGCTATGCCGAGCGACAATGCTCAGTTTTGGGTGCATCAGATACAGGGACAACTCGAAGAAATGCACATAGAAATACAGAATCTGCAAAAGGAACGTGGGAAAGAGGCTATTCCAAACATATGGTGAATAACATGCAGGGTATCTGGTCATACCAAGGATCAGTGTCCTCTGTTGGCAGATTAAATGTAGGTTGGGAGAACCAGCCCATTGCTCCCTAAGGAGGCTATGTGGCCAACTGGTTCAACATTATGGTGCTCTGATTTTCGTGTTGTTGGGCTACATGATACTAACCACTGTCCTCGTTTGGTTTCTTACATTCTAGAATTGAAGCAGCAATGGTGTCAATTATGCTCCTCTGTGGGGCATGACGAGCATAATTTCCGAACCTATGACTTGATGATAGATTGAGGAAATCCATACATCGTATAGGCTGACCCTTCTTCACCACTATCTCCCTCAAGAAGAGGAGGCTCCCCAGCCAGGGGCAAGGGAGGGGGAAGGGGTGGAGGTGTAGGTTGGGGAAGAGGAAAATTGATCTGTTACAACTGTGGGGAGATAGGGCACTTTGCGAGGGACTATCCAAACCCTGTGCCACAATCTTGCCATTATTGTAGAAAAATAGACCATGTGATTGAAGATTGTCCAATTCTAATAGAAAAAATGCAGGAAAAATAGAAAAATCCTACGCAAAATGTACATAGGGTTAAGGAGGAACCGCGTGATGAAGGACCAAGTATTAATGTCATAGTGCATAGCAGCATGGCTACGGGAGGAGCTAAGGAGAAAGACGAAGCTGAACCTCTTATCTGGAAAGAAGTTGTCAAACAGAAAAGCCTAGAGCTACAGAGGGAAAAGGAAACCTTTGTCGTAGCTCGCAGAGACTTTACTAAGGATAAGGTGCCTTTTTCAAAAGATCGAGCAAACCTGAGAACAAACGATGAAGTTAAACCATTTCTACAAGCCTGTATGAAGCTGTTACAAAACTAGAAGGCAGTAGAAAATCTACAAGCACTAATAGAAAACTACGTAGAGAGAACTAACCCTCCCCCGGAAGTCAGCGATGTGCACAAAATTTACAAGCATAAATAACGCACTGGCCAGGACATGCGGTTAATAGCGCAGATTGGTGACTATGAAATGGATCAGGTTATCTTGGATTTGGGGTCAGATGCAAATGTACTACACAAGGAAACTTGGCAGTAGATGGGAGAGCCTAAGTTAGAATCATCCACCATCCAGCTGTGCAAGGCCAACCAAGAGAAGATCATATTGTTGGGAAGACTGTAAAAAGACATGGTAGATATCGCAGGAGTTAAGGTTCGCGTTGACTTTGAGGTCATTTAGATTGTGGAAGATGAAGACCCCTATCCTGCGCTCCTAGGATTATATTGGGCAATAGACATGCGAAGTATTATCAAGTTAAAGAAAAGAAGCATGGTGTTTGAGAATGAGGGTACAAGGGTGATACTCCCCCTAGACCCTATGGAAGGAGAGCGGTATACAGAACCAATGCATAAAGAAGAAGATGTGGATCACATCTACAAGTTAACCACTCGGGATGAATATTGGATAAATCCTACAGCTGATGGTGTGCTTTGATGGAAAAGGGACAACGAGTGCTTCTTTGACTCCGATGGGAAGAGAGAAAATTGGCAAAATCGATTACATGATGTGTCTGCACTGCAATGTCTTAGAATCACAAAGAACTTCCAATGCATCTCCTCAGAGGTAAGAAAATTGCCCTACTTTTATGGTTCTGGTAGTATTAGGGAGTTGTTGTGAGCATTTGAAGTAGAATTCCCATGGGACCGAAGGCTATGGGCTATTAAGCTAGCAACCCCGGCAAGGTGGTGGGGCACACATAAAGGGACGTTCTAGGATAGGGAAGAGTGTCGAGACATGATGGTCCTATAGTTTGAACCTTCGAGTCACCTGCGTGTAAAGACTTTCCTTGGCCCATGGGACCCACATGAGCACTTGCCCGCATGGATGGAGAAATGGTGTGAACGAACTACAGAAGAATGGGTTCACATGTTCATTCATGCCTTGGGGTCAATCCCCACTGGATGGTATCTAGATGTAGAACTACACCAGCGCACTTGCCACTGGGAAACATTGAAGGACGAGTTTCTAGGGACCTTTGGGTTGGTAGGTGGAATGGAGGCACTCGACGAAGCTCTCCAGAATATAGATGACTTAGTATTTGATGAATCACGCCCTTGCGCAACACATGGGGCACCAAAATGGGAAACGAAGATGCATGATATTGTCAACTACCACAATTTATCAATGGAGGAGTACGATGAAGACCCACGAAATGACTTTATCCCAGAGTCAGAGGGAGAACGCGCAGTTGCTGGACCCCCACTACAGACTGTCGATGTCACTAAGCCTCTGAAGCTGCGAGAAGTTAACATTGGAATGGAGGAGCAACCTAAGATGGATAAAATTTGGGACTACAGGGATGATGATACTTTAGGAAAAGTTGTAGAACTCCTCATAGAATACCAGGACTTATTCCCAACAAAATTTTTGGAACTCTAAGGGATTACAGAGGACCTAGGGGTCATGCGCATCACTTTAAAGCCAGATACGTGCCCTGTGAAGAAGCGCCCTTACTGGTTGAACCCCAAGTACAAAAAAAAGGTCAAGGATGAAATTGACAAAATTCTCACCGCAGGTATCATCGAACCGGTCGAATAGTCAGATTGGGTAAGCCCTATGGTAGTTCAAAAGAAAAAGACTAAGGGAGAGATCTGGATCTATGTTGACGTGTGTAAATTGAATGATGCATGCGTACATGATCCCTTCCCTGCACCATTCTCAGATGAAATCCTTGATAGCATAGGGGGCAAAAAGCATACTCATTCACGGATGGGTTCTTAGGCTACCATCATATTAGAATCGCACCTGAGGATTGCAGCAAAACAACATTCACCACCAAATGGGGATATTTTCAGTATATGGTCATGTTGTTTGGGCTCAAGAATGCCCCTGCCATAATTTCGCTGGTGGTGGTCACAGTATTCAAAGAGTTCATCCACAAGTTTTTTGAGGTATATTTTGATGAATGGACTATCTTCGAGTTGGTAAAAATGCATGTCTCAAATCTGCGTCTGATGTTGGATGCTTGTAGAAAGCACTAGATCTCCCTGAATATCAAGAAGTGCATATTTTGTGTACCCTTAGGAATCTTGCTCAGCCACATAGTTTGTCAACAAGAATTGATGGTTGATCCTGCCAAAGTAGAGGTTATCATCAATCTGGTAGTGCCTACAACTGAGAAACAGTTGTGCTCTATCCTCAGACACATAGGCTACTATAGGAAGTTCATTCAAGGATACACGTTGATCACAACACCTATGGAAAAATTTCTAAAGAAGGATATTTCATTTTTTTCGGATGATGAGTGTCAGAAGAGCTTGAAGCTACTCAAGGAGAAGATGGTCTCTACGCCTATTCTCATCTTTCATTATTGGGCAAAGGTTTTCCATGTTCACATAGATGCGTCCATAATTTCCCTAGGAGTTGTTCTTACACAACCTGGAGACAGAGACATTAACCATCCAGTTACATTTGTTAATAGGAAACTTTCTGGTGGAGAAGGCAACTACTCCACTACTAAATGTGAGGCGTTGGCCATGGTCTACGCACTGGAAAAATACCAGCATTATCTATCAAGATGACACTTAAAGATTTGTACGGACCACTCGGCTTTGAATTACCTAGTGAATAAGCCTGTGTTGGGGGGGGGGGGGGGGGGGGAATCAGCCAGTGGCTTCTACTATTCCAAGAATATGACTTTGAGATCATTGTCAAGTCAGGAAGGTTGAACGCTGGGCAGGACCACTTATCCCGAATCGAGATTAGTGAGGAACCCACCGACCTAGAAGAAGGATTGCCCGATGCACAGTTGTTTGCGATGAAGGTGGTTGAGGCACACTTCGCCAACATCATTCAGTTGCTAACTACACGGAGGGCGCCCGCAGAGTTTTCCGTACAATAGAAGAAATAATTGGTAACCCACGAAGCATATTTTACCATCATCGCAGGCCATCTGTATAAGCTGGGAGCTGACAAAGTGCTTCAAATATATGTATTGGAGCATGAATGACACACCATCTTAGCAGAAGCTCATGGGGGCGTAGCAAGGGGACACTACACAGGGAAGGCGACGGCACATAAGATCTTGAGAGATGGGATATGGTGGCATACACTACATAGTGACTCTCACGACTATTGCGAAGCCTGTGATACATGTTAAAGGACAAGAAGGCCATCGCATTGAGACGAAATTCCCCTACAACCATAGATGGCCCTACAAGCGTTTGGCAAATGGGTCATCGACTTCGTTGGGCCCATCAACCCGCCAGGGAAGAAGACAGGCACGCGCTACATCATCACCACAATTGTTATGTAACCAAAGTGGCCGAAGCACAAGCTGTGAAGGATTGCACTGCAATCACTATTGCGCACTTCATTTTTGAACAGATCCTGACCGGGTTTGGTTGTCCAAAGATCTTAATGAGCGATAGAGGTAGAAACTTTGTTAATGAAACAATACAGGCCTTGACTAAAGAAATTCAGATCCACCACGCGAAGAGCACTCTGTATCATCCAGAGGCAAATGGAGTGGTAGAAGCTTTTAATAAAATCCTTGAGTAGGCACTAACTAAGGTCTGTAACTCTGATCGCAGCGACTAGACATGTGCATATCATCTGTCCTGTGGGCCTATCGCACCACATGCAAGAAGTTGACTGAAAAAACACCCTTTCGGATGGTTTATGGAAAGGAGGCCATTATTCCCATGTAATACATGATTCCTAGCCTATGAATCGCAACCTTTACGAACATGGAGGAGCCTGATTTCATCGAGAGGCGTTTAGTGCAGCTTATGGCATTGGAGGAATATCGTTTCATTGCTAATTTCCATCAGCAGGTTTAGAAGGCTCGGGATAAGGCATGGCATGATCAACATATTCATAAGAAGAAATTTGTGGAGGGCGAGTTGGTCCTGCTGTACAACAGCCAATTTGTGAAACACCCAGGGAAGTTCTGACAGCACTGGCTAGGTCCCTATATGGTAAAATAAATCACTAATGGAGGATCTGTTCGGCTAGCTACCCTGCATGATGATATTGTACTAGGATATGTCAATGGAAGTCAACTCAAGCCATATCAGATCAAATGACTATATGGATGGAGTCGTTGTATGTGGCAGAATACATGCACAAAGGGAGGAAATTACATGTAGGACTGTTTTATGCACAGGGATCGATCAGAGGTTTGGAGGCCCGGAGACGTGTTCTAGGATCACAGGGGTTTGTTCAGAGTGCAGCAGGTGCGCTGGGAGCATAGGGGTGTATTGGGAGCGCAGAAGGTACACTAGGAGTGCAAGGGTGTGCTGGGAGCACGGGGGGTACGAAAACTAGTCGTTGGAATAGTAAAACTGGGTAAAAAGCGAATTTTACCGTTGAAAGGAGCAGGTGGCCAGCAATTAATGAGGTGATTTCTGAAGTTGTTTTACTGTTTACCTGATGGTAAGTTCCAGATAAGTTTCACCTAACCATTGGTTGATATATAAGGCTATAAAAGAAGAAGGATAACTCAGAAGAGGGTTCTGTGTATCTTGAGCAGTTGGTGTTCTGTATGAGTCCATGATTATTGTGCGTTTTTCATGTCTAAGCGCGCTTCCGCCTCAAACAATAATCACCTTGAGTTCATATTTCGTGCTAGAATGACTGCATCTAATCCCGTTGAATCTTCCTAGCCCATGACCTCGACAGAGAGACAATCTGAGGAAGTATTGGAAATTGACACTGAAATGGAGGAGGTTATGTCCACACCAAGCCATGGGAAGCAGAAGGGGAAAGAAAAGGCGCAAGGGTCGGGGAAACTTGCAAAATGGGCTAGGGTGAAACCCCATACCTCTCCTCAAAATTTGAAGTCCCTATGAGCAGCGCACTAAGGATGTTCGCCTAACCCATTGAAGAGACCCTTGCCCACTCAAGAAAAGGCCAGGATTGCTGAACCGATCAACTGGCTACCACTCTATGTTCAGCCTCGCAAGCCCTCGACACACACGCATAAGAATATCGATGGCCTGCACACATATCTGCAAATTCCACTGACTCTGGGTGAGGTCTTGATCATTGGAGAACCCTTTGGAAAATTCCATGAGGTCAAATTCGATGACCACGACCTGCCCAATTTGGAGGCCTTCCCCGAATTAGCACCAGAACTATATCTCAAAAGGGTCTTGGAAGATTATGGGATAAAAATAGTCCCCATGCCTTAGGTGCATGGATTAGCTAGTTCTAGGCTCTTAAACCTGCTAAGGATGCCTCATTTTCGCCACTACAATGTCACAGACCGACTTGTGCGCCAGCTGCTTGTCCTAGTTCATGATGGCAACTTATGGATCCAAGATCAAATCTCCATTGATGCTGCGCTTATTCACCGTATTATTAATCTCCTCATGGAAGGGCTAGACCCTATGCTATGCGTCGGCAAAAATTATGAGCAAAATATCCCTAAAAAGGTGCGCAAGGATTACCATGTGGAGTAGAACACTCGGGAGTTCATGATCAGCACCGTCAGCGACCCCGATGCGTAGATGGGTACCTTGTTGTTGGCATGCAAGATGATGCGCAAATGCCAAGTTGCCACCGTCCCTGCGTATGTGATTCAACTTCTGGGTCGATGTGAAAAGGGGGTCTGCTACAATTGGTCTTAGTACCTGTGAAACGAATTTCTGGCGAATGTATGCGAAGCCCAGGATCAGGGATGCACATTTTGCTAATCCTGGCTGCTGCTTCTTATCACGTTGGTCGCATGGGAAGCCCCTAAAGACTCGGTCCTCCCTAATATGACTCCAGATATGTGGGACGGGGCGCGATACGGGAATTTATAGGAGTCAAAGGATGCACAACGTATTGAGGACAATCAAGTATTCTGGGTCCTTTTTCAGAGTGGGCTCGTAGTAACCATCAATTCCCGACCACGCTTATCACTCGTAGTTTATGATAAGTAAAAAATTATCGCAAAATTTCAAGTAACGATGCATAATGTATAGATAAGAGGCCACAGGGATCCAACATGGGTGTCATTCCCATACATGGTTGTTGATGAAGAAATTGACTGCCTAATTGCGACTTGGCCTCCACACTGGAAGCTTGGCTTCAAATCAGGTATGAAAGACACTACAGGGACAAGCACCGTGAAGGTCACCCTGCCCGATACCACCAATGAAACTGGAGGATAGGGCGAGAGTATTGCGAAGGGCATGGAACCGGCATCACAGAAGGGTTCGTAGCAGGGAAAGAGTAATGGGAAGGGCGCAGAAATGACATCGCAGAAGGATTTACAGCAGGACCTAGGTGCAGAAGGTCTGGAGGTAGGAGGTGTTGACTCCCCTTGAGGTACGAAGCGAACTGGTGACCCTGTTAAAGTGCCATGGAAGATGCAACAAGTGGAAGGACTAAAATGTGACACAGGAGTTACACTGACAGAAGAAGACCTAGAGCAGATCACAGATGCGGTCACCCTGGCTATAGAAGACAAATGGCTCGCTCCGGAAGAGCAGCAGAAAGAAACAGTTGATACACTATAGGTTGAGCTCCAGGCTCTGTAGCTCAAAGCTGATACCTTGAAAACCGGTATGATTCATGCAAGGTCGACCCCAGCAACAAGCAGCGCAGTAATCAGTACACTGGAGAGCCGCCTCTGCCGTCTACCGGGTGCAACCCTCATACTGAGTCCACGAGACATAGGAGTGCAAGTCCAGGCCTGCGCATAGGTGTAGTTGGATCTCGCCCACCTACCGCATGAGCCGTTGTAGCTCCTTCACACGTCCTTGTTCGAAGAGATTTAGCATAGAGACCGTCAAGTGCACGAACAGCCCAGTACAACTGAATAGACAATTGAAGAAAAAACTGCTGGAGTATCTTAGGCACGGGCTGCATGTACGCTCGCCAACGCACAACAGATAGAGTTGGAGCACCTAATTAGTAGGCTCTTCGCAGACGTCACCGAAGTTATCCCAGCTTCCGCCACCCCCCAGGTAAATATTGAGGGGTTTGTCACAATGCTAAAGGCCTCAAGGACCAAGATCCAGGTGGTCAATATGGAGATGGAATAACAGATTGCGGCCTTTTAGGCCAAGTTACAGCCAAAAATTCCACTAGAGGTACGGGCCTAGCAAGTTGTGCTAGTTACAGATGCCACCAATTTCATTACAAGTCAAATCGCTCAGGGGGAAGAACTGTTAGAAACAGTTGTGCTGTTGTGGACCAAGGTGTAGTGCCACCCTCTCCTTCATGAAATCAACCAAGCACTGCGCCAGAAAGAAGAAGATTTTTACCAAATGGAGGCTACACTAACCACTCTAGTCCCTGCTCAGCGATTGGCCCAACTGCGCACCAGCCATGCGATTAGAGATGACATGGAAGCTCTCCGGAAAAGGAAGAAGACTTTGAGTGATCACCTCAAGCCATGGGCTGATGAGGCCCTTAAGCTATCTCAGGATTTTGACATCACAATCAAGTAACTGAACCAGACTTTGGAGAGTGTCACTGTTGCTACAAAAGGCCCAACTTCGTAGAAGTTGGTGGAGATAGCCCAGAATGCTACAACGCAAAGTGAAGTAGTGTTGCCACCACTAGTGGATGCAATCAAGCAGCTACTAGTGAAGATGGAGAACTCACGCAGAGTGACTCGGGACGAGTCACAAGATTGTGTTGGGGGCCTGTTGGAACAGGGCTCCCTAAGCTGCGAATTTTGTATATTTTTTATTAATTAGTCTAACACAGGGGTTTTGGGGTGGGTCAAAGCCTAAACGCATTGTAATGGGTCAAAGGATAGACCTAGAGTCTGCAAACCACGATTTTCGGACCACAGGATAGCATAGGCTATGTCGATATAAATAGATAAATACTTTGAGTCTAGAAGTGGGAATGAATTAAGACCGATGCTACGTGTGAACTGTTAGATCTATTTTTGGTTTTTTTGGGTAAGGACTCCTGCTGGCTATGTACGCGGAGATCCTCAGTCCCATTGTGTGCGGACCCTACTATGTTGTGTTCCCGGGCTGATTTTGGTTGTAAGTGGATCTGAATTTTAATGAATGCAAAGTATTGTTACAGTATCTGTCTGTACCTTAACATCCGAACCTGGGTGAGGACCATTCAAGCCAACAGTGATAAAATATCTCTAGGTGCAAACTTTTTCTCAAGTTGTGCACTCACAAAAGATGTTTACACCTATAGATATCTAGCCTACACTCACAAAAGAGGTTTATACCTAGAGATATCTAGGCTGGTTTTATTTATTTACCATACCTACCGTTTATTGATATTTATATTTATTTTTTATTTACCACACCTTTGTAAATGTAAATATAACACCAATTAGAGATAATTACTACAAATATCTTGCTAACATTAAAACATACAATTTTAGAGTACATCTACCCTATATTATGCTCTCCCTAGACATTACTAAAAATTTGCATATAGATACATAGAATGTTAAGTGAATAGAGAATTTAACATTTCTCAATTACTCCAACGAATCCAAATTAGTAAGAACAAGTTCTATTTTTTTTTTTATCTGATTTATCTTAGCTTATAAGACACCATTAACGAATATACACTTAACTGAATATTTCTTGAGGAGAAAAATGAGAAGAATGGTTATGGAAGTGTTAGTGGTGTTTGGACTACTGCATAGTTTCACTATGTGTGGTCTATGATCATGAACATAAGAAGGATGTTGTAGCAACTGGAGGGATGGTGGAAACTGTTATTCTCCACGGTGTTCCACTCTTTAAAGTTACTTTTTAAATTTAACTTTAGAATATATTCAATTATATCTACCTGTACATACTTGCGTTTATTGTCAAAAAAATTTGTACTTATCTAAATGCAGAGACAGGTTACTGAAATTCCACGCCATCTCATATGTCTTATTCTTTGCTATCCTCAAACTGTGTCATTGATGGTGTATGGCACTCTCAGCACTGATAGTATCCTCATGGTAATATAATAATAAATTCGCATGGTGCATATTATTCCTAGAGGGCTTATTGTATATAAAGAAACAGTTAGATCTCCTGATTAAGTGTATAATAAGGTAAAACTAAATCATACGTTATTTTTTCATATATTTCACACATTGCAGGCACCAAACTTGCTTGGAGTACCATTATGGTTGTGTCATAATGTTTTATACTATTTTTATCACGACAAAAAGAACCAACATCATGTTAAAGAGGTACAAACACAGGCGAGTAACTGGAATCGATGAAAGAAAGGATCGAGGAGGACAAAACAAAGTTCCGCTCCAACTATACTGATATCCAACTGCAACTGAAAAGATCATTGGAGGGCCGAGCCCGGAATTTCACATCTCCTTTGGTCATTTGAAGAAGGTTATTTATTTTTCATGTTTATGATTCTACTTTTTATTTAAGTTTACGAGTGTTAAATTTCTTTATTCACTTTTCATCAGCCAGTAAGATGTTTTACTTCTTTCAAATCTGGCATTCCTCTTCAAAATGTCACCATTGAAACCGTAAACGAGTTTAATTAGATGCTGCAGAGATTGATAAAGCTGCGATAAAACAAAGAATCATTGCATTTTATAATTTTCAGTTCACCAAATTCCATAAAGCTCCACTCTCCAAAACTAGTTAACGAAAGAAACTTGATATTCACTGGCAACGTTGCTATAAAGCAAAGAATATTTACATTTTATAATTTTAAGGTCACCCAATTCAAGAAGAGCCTACTCCAAATGTCACTCACAAAGCTAAGTTGTCTATCCAATGACAAAGTTGACACAAACTTCAAAATTCAATACATTTACAAACTTAGTATAACCAATAGAGGTTTTGGTATTTCTTAGGATCCTATAGGTTGTAAAATTATATTGAAAATTAAATTAATTTATATTTTGAAAAAGTATTTTAAATAATAAGAAATAATAAATTTACCTAAAATTATATCTTAAAAAAAATCAAAACATTTATTAATTAAATTATATTTATATGTTTATAAGAATTTCAGAATTTTAATTTAATTATCTATTTATGGGGTGGATGATATTAATTACATGGAATATGTCTTTTTTTGAAATTGGTGAGGCTAGGCATTCATCTACATTATTTATCTTTGTCTTTTCCATTAGATGACATTTGTTCAAAACCAAAAAATTTCTTTTGTTTTTACCATTAAATGACATTTGTTCAAAAACTAATCGTCTTTAATGGGATTTTTTGGAAACTTTGGTAGATTTTTCCTATGCAATTTGTCTAAGGTCAGGCAAGAATTCATTGAAATGACAAGCTTGATGGGTAAACTCTCCACAATCGAAGTGCCTTTGTAATGTTCATATTAACAGTAAACATTCATTAAAAAAAAAAAAATACCACTAAGGTTCTACCTCTAATTGCTTCACGAATCATGCACATATTATGTTTATAAAATCTAGATTAACCCTTTAACCTTATGTTTAACTTTACCATTCACATATGTTTTTATTTTCTACACAGTATATAGATTTTCAAAATAATTAAAATCATGATGATTCTCATTATATGACTCACGATATATATATATATATATATATATATATAATCTTTGCAATTGTTATTCTAAAGAGGTTAACCTGTCACCCGCTTCGATGGATTAGGTCGTAAGCATGTCAGGCTGGATTTATATTAGAGTACATATATTATTTGATATTAAACTATGGTCGTTCCACGGAAGATTTGGAGGTTTGAATATGAATTTATTAAAACACTGGCAATCATCGTAGCTACGTGTTAGCTCTCTAAGGGCATGTGGCAGTAGTGCCATCATGGATATGAGTGTAGATAAAAGGCTATCAAACATCTGGGGTTCGTTAGGGTATTACCCTACCCCCATCCGTACCCTAACCAACTCATTTGATTTTCCCACGCCACTCCAGCCTCCATGCTTTGCAACTCTGTGCAATCTGTCTCGATGAAGCTTCTCGTTGAGGGTTCCGTAAATGGTGAGTCTCAGTCTTTCCCCCGCCATGCCGGGTGTGCTGCTTCTAATCACCAACCTTCTTTGTAATTTTTGTCAGTCGTGCATTTGTGTTTGTGGTGCTAATTTTGCGGTTATTGAGACACGTCCAGTTTACTGTCGCTGACAGACACTCGACCATAGCGAGGCCATGGCATCGAGGTTTGTGCCAAGTGCTCCATGTGGATTCTTGGTTGAGAACATCGATCTCCAGATCCTGGCTCAGGTAATATCTTGTTTTGTTTTCTTGGTTAGTTTTGTGAAATTATAGTCAGTCTTCCTCCTAAGTCTCGAAATAATTATTTCCCTTGATTTTGCCCCTAATTTTCTTGTCTAACACCCAGGGTCATGGTGTGTTTTGAGGTTCAAGGGGGCACCTCCTCCGCTCGATCCAATGTAAGGTTTTTTTTTTTATAGTTTAGATCTATTGTAGCTATTAGTTTTTACATTTCTTGGTCAAAGTGTTTACCCTAACCCTCTATTCACTCCATTGTGCAAGTATTGAATCCTTACTTGGCTTCTGTTGGCAATTTTCACTTTCTTCTACAACATGTTCTCACAGTGAAGTCCTCCACTTCATTTCAGGTGCACATGATAAGTTCCTGAGTCGTATTTAGCTGAGCCTTAGATGTAGTTTCTATGGTCTGATGGTTTACATGTTTCCTCTATGGCATGATGGGTCTATTTCTCATTTTGCGCTTTTGAGGGTGGGATTTATTAAATCACCAATAATGGTATGAACTTAGTATTTGTTGTGTTGGGTTATCCCACCACTATGCTGTTACGTTCAATGGTTTTTCAGTTAATGAATTATGTTGTATATTTAAATATGTGTTTTATTTTATAGACGAGGACTTGTCGCATGTTGGCTTCGTTCGAATCTGGGTTAAACCCCTCAGGATTTGACTCTAGGTTTGAACCATCTATTTAAATGTATTGTACACTTATTTAAAAATGCTATAATTTTCTTACCAGAATCTATAGATTCATTATTCTCTAGTTTATAGTCTTTTCTCAGGGCTATCTTGAAGTCCTACTTTTCCCATGATAGTTTTCTTTTCAACTATATTAATAAAATACACTCAATACCATTGCATGAATGTTTCAAATTTTCATTTCTTAAGCTATTTTGATTATATATACAGTTATCCCTGTATCTTTCACTTTTAATGTCTAACAAAGTATTTAAAGGGAAAATATACATAGATTATTTCTATATGCAACTATCATTCCTTCGTGTTTTCGCTTACTCGTAATTTTAAGAATATTTTCTGTAAATGCATAATATCTTTCTTATGAATATTTATGGAATATGTTTGTTTTTATACTATGAATTGTAAATGCTAGTTTTCTTTTAGTTTCTTTCCTTTATGTTAGTAGTATATAGTGTTTACAATAATTTAACAGTTTATGCTACTGCATAGGCTTCCAGTTTATTTTATTTTAAATGGGTGACCAGACCACCCCATGGGAACGTGTCCTATGTCCATGTACTAGTTAATTCTCGCCTACAAGACAGAGAGTCCTTCTCTTGGGATTTTCTATCCTAGAGTTTAACTGTCAAACCTAATGTAACTATTGTTTTCACTAGAAGCTTCTCTAGCTTTTACCTTCAATTTTTTTCATAGAAAAAAAAAATGGTTTTCAAAGTAATAAAACACACAATAAAAACATTACCTTAATCTACTTTTACAGAGTCTATTTCTCCTGCAAATTTCCAGATAAATACATTATTCAACATTATGTTATTCTATGACTGATCACAAATTCATAAGTAAATAAACTAGAAGCTTTTCTTTTTAATTTTAATTATCGCACTTTTTCTAAACTAATGGTTTCCACCCAACCTTGAGTGAGGAAATAATGTCCTCTACTCCCCGCGTGCTCCTCACCAAAGTAGGAAATCGCAACAGTAAATTTAAATGAGGTAGAGATCAGGACTCTTGTCCAGTCTCCTCTCCTAAATAGGTAGTAGAGTTCCATTGGTCTTCCACGAGCTCCAGATGCTCTCTCATTTCAGCTTCCTAGTTGTTCCTCTTCTCTTGAATATAACCCCTTTCCTCTATGATTTTCCGTTTATCCCAGAGGAAAGGTAACTTCTAGTAACTTCTTATTCAACTAATTTGGAGTCCTGGAAACTTTTACCATCAGATTCATGGTATCATACCATAACTAAAACTTTATTTTCAAAAGTAAGAAACTTTAATTCAGAAATTTTGATTAATATACTTTTTAATATGTTAATTAAAAATTAAATAACTTCAGTGTCTAATTAAAATGTCTTTTAGTAATTAACATTAAATACATGTGTTACAGATTCCCCCGTTTAAGATGAATATTGTCCCTGGTGTTAGGGTCCTATAATAATAGGGTTCATAAATTTTGAATTGACTTTGATAGTATTGTAAATATGTACATACCTTGCTTTCTGCAAGTTGTTTTCCCATATTTTGAAAAAATATAAAATAATAAAAAGCCAAAAAGAGGGTAAAAAGTCCCAAAATAAAAATCGAAGGACTTACAAAAATATAGACCCCAAAAGAAAAAAAATAAGACCTGAAAGTGAGCAAGTCAAAAAGCCATTACTTTCACATTTACTGCAAGAATAATTATTATGTGTAGAGTGTCAATAAATGCCATAATCCATGATGAGTTAAACAGTTTAATATTAACTTTTCATGTTTTCAATTTCATGTTCTAATGAGGAGATCAACAGTTTAATTTGAGCCCTCAGATGAAATAAGGTGGATCTAGATAGTCTTATGCTTTGAAAGGAAAATGTTTTAAGGTTGCAAGCCTAAATGCACCTACAAAATGAAGAAAAAATGTTAGAAATAAAGTTGGGTAGGTAGAAAGCAGTTGAGTAATCATGTAATAAAGCATCATCGAGTAGAAATCACTAATTTCCCCTCCCCTCCAAAATTCAGTATTCTAAACTATCAGTAAAAAAGGCTCCAAGCATTTCTCTAACTTTTGTTGGGACCGAACATAAGTCTCGATGACTGGTCAGTTAAAAATATTGAATTCCTACCTTAAACCCTCATTTATCAGCATTTACCGCTCATTCATACATCTTAATCCATTTTTCCCTAAGTAAAACACATTTTTTACTTAGTAAAATTGTAACCCTAAGTAATTAACTTCATTCTCTTCAAAATCATTCATAAAACCATCAAAATGTATTTATACTAAGTATAAGTGAAGTAATACAACAAAGATGAGCAATGCTTTATTTTTTACTTTACTTAGACGTAACATATGCTTTGTTTCCATTTTACTACCCTTTTTTCATATTAACACCTAACCTGTTATATTAAATCCCTAAATATACAACTACCCATATATATTAATTCCCTTATATTTAAATAAATCCACAAAACCCATTATTTTAAGTTTAGGCCAATGTTAAATATCCCCATGTGCACAAAAATAAAAACCCCGCCCGATTTTTCCCACTGGTCTAAACATAACTTTATTTAAATACCCCTCCCCTATAGTTTGAAAATTATATAATATAATCGCACCCATATATGTATTATTGAAACATTTTATAAATGTTTTAATATACATTATATTTCCCCACCCCCCCCCCCCCAAAATCGTATAACCCAAAGTTTTGAATTAAACAAATGTTTATTTATAAAATTCAAAACCCATTGCCGCATATGCAAACAGCCTGGTCCCACCTCCCGTTCCAATGCAACTCCCAAATGAATCTAGACCCTTTGCATTGATCCTCCAAATCTTATGGCTGAAATCAAATATTGTGCAGATAAGTTGTGCGATCACCCAAACTTCAAAGTTACGCGAAGTGGGTGGTTTCATAGTTATCTCTCTCCTCCACATGGCATTTCCTTACTGGATCACGTGGGTTAAGCCCGATACCACTTACCACCTTAACATCACATGATAACCACTATGGTTTTCGATCCATTGAACTCTAAAATCACCCTCGAACTCTGAAACCACCCTCCCTGTCGATGTGACCAGCATTCAATGCATAGATAATGTGACCAAAATGCATATTGAACCTTAGAAATGCATTCATTTCATATGTTCTACGCATTAACCTAAACCCACTACTCAGCCTTCCCGACTGTAAAAACACTCTTTTTAAGCCATTTTTCGCCATTTTTATGCTTGAAACCTGCATAATTTTCCCTGCAAACCTTTGAAGACTACCAAGGAGCTTTGCATTGCTCCAGACAATCTACATAAGCAGTCTTCTATTAAAAAACCTCATAAATTGTTCCAAAGCCTGATACCTGCATGTAAAATGTATTTTTCTGAAATTTAAACCTGCAATCGATTTAAAGACCTTTTAAGAACAAAAGCACACACAGAGATTTAGAAATAAATTGAAATAAAGTGCCAAAAAACCCCAAAAATAGGCCAGACCCTACCAAATTTTTCCCAGAAACCATGTTTCTCTGCTGCGCACGATTTTTGAAGAAATTTGTGACTTTTTCACACTTTAATGATCTATTTCAAGCTTAAGTCATACCAGAAAACCTTTGAGGGTACCCTAAGCCTATATGATCTTTTCAAAAGATTTTTTTAGCTCTATTTCTCAGTCAGAGGCTCAGGAAACCATTGTTTTCTGTTTTAAACCAGTTCTAAAGCCTCTAAACCTCTTTGACAGGCGTAATTGAGAAGAAAGCTCAAAGAAAAAGGCTATACTTTGCCAAATTTTCCCAATAAATCCTCTGCTATAGTAAATTACTTCTGGAAACTGTCTAAACTTGCAGAAGTAGATCAAAATGCCTAAAAAACAGAGTTGAAGCAAGCCTGAATCTTTAAAAGCACCTAAACCTACCCTTGCCATGACTTCAAAAACTGTTATTGTTTTCAGTCCTTTTCAACCACCTATTGTTGATATTGAACACATTCCGCTAGCTGGTACTGATTACAAGATAGCAGATACCATTGTTGAATTTAACCTACTAGATATCCATAACTGGTGCTATGAGAAGTCATTATATAATGAAGAAGAAGTTCATATTTGGGAATCCTATTTGCCCAAATATGTTGTCCCATTAACTCACCCATGTCAGGAGATCATTAGATTGTGTCAGCAGTATTATGTTCCTGAGCAAAAAGCCATTGTAAATTCCAGTAAAGAAGTAATTTTTACCATCACTGCAGAATCAATTAACCAAATGTTGCAGCTTCAGCCTGAGCCCCAAGTAGTCCCTTTGTCTATAGAGGCCATCACCAAGCTATATATTGGCCTATATTTTCCCAAAAGGTTCATGATTTTTCAGACTTTTATGCCTCTGCATGTAGAAATTCCTAAGCTAAATCCCCATTATTCTATAGCTAAATTTCCTGAAGGTTCAAGACATGTGATTTCCATGCTTTCTTTCATACTTGGATATTTCACTGATAAACACACAGATGAGTCCATCTTGGGATTCTTATCCACCTTTTCTCCAGTTCAACCACCATCAGTAATATTTGATTATGCTGGTTGCATTGCTGATAGTATTCATTATCAACTAACCAATTTACAAATAGAGGGAGTGTTCACATATACCTCCTACCTTTTCCATATGTTCCTATACTTCCAATCAGATAATTTTCCAATTACTCTCCGAAAACTGGACATAGAGGGAAATCCTCTATCTGTCATTTTTTGGACATCATTGCTCAGGAAAGAATGTACAGACTTCAGTTATTCAGAATTTTCAGAGTTATTTTTACATCCAGTGATTAAAATTTTGACAAAAACAGAGCTGCCAAGAATAAATGAAGAAATGAAAAAGATATTGCAGTTGTCAAAGAAGAGTAAGGTTGGTGACTGGTATTTGTATGAAAAATTTACTGAAATCAAAGTCTTTGGGTAAAACTTGTTACCTGATAAGTTACCCAAAAATCCTTCAATGAGCTTCTTTTCCTTGGAGTGTATCAGGCATATCCTAAACTCTGATTCAATGAATTTCATGGTAGCTAAGAATAAGACACAATTAAAACTTAAGAACCAGATAGGGCCATTCATATGCAATCACAGGGATGCAGAGAAAGAAGCAGAAAATCAGTTATTGGAATATTCATTGGAAGAAATTTTCCCTTGGAAATATCATCCACAAGGGATCTTGAGTAAGCTAAGGGTTAAATGCAAGTTAACACCCTTTATCCATGAAGCTAAACCGGAAATAGAAAATTTTGCCAATCAAATTGAATGGAATGAAAACACTTTAATAAATGCAATGAAAAAAGGTAATACTAGTCATACCTTAGAGACTGCAAATCAACAAGAGAAGTCCACCAAAAGAATAAGGGAAGAAAGAGCCGATGTGGCAGAGACTACAACTGAAACCAAGTTCAAGATCATATATAACAAAAGGCCTAAATTAGATACAATAGGTAAAGGAAACGTGACAATAGATGTGGAAGAAATAGAGCCTTTAAATACCAATACAGATTTTCCAGAGACAAATGTTTCCACTGTAATTATCAATGAGCCAAATCAGAATGAACAAATCAATAATGAGGATACACAGTTGACGGAAAGAAAAAAAAGCACGGAAGCTTCTTCCTCACAGGTAGCTGAGGAAAAGGATTTGGATATTAAAGAGAAATATAAGAATATTAAACTTAAGAATGAAGAGATAAAGAATAACATTTATTCTCAATATCTCAAAGGGACTCCTAGTGTACAAAACATGCACCTTTCTGCATTTTATTATTCTAATCGAAAGCTAATCATGTCAGTGTTTCAGCCCAAAGTAAAAACTCCTAAGACAGTGGCTGATTATAAGAAATTTGATTTAGAGGTAGAGACAGATAAGATCCATGCTATTGATATAATTTAGTTCAATAGACAGACCTCTGAAATACTATATTCTACTGTCACAAACAAAGATATGAGTGCTCAAAAGCTCCAAAATACCATCTCCAACATGCAAGATCAAATGAAGTTGGAAAAAGCCTCATTGTATGCCAAGGATCTAAGGATAAAAGCCTTATAAGAGCTATTGTTATAGGTGGGATATGACCCTGCTAATATCAAAGAAGCTGAATTATTGGTGAAGAAGAAAAATGAAGATATAGTAGCCTTGAAGAAACAGCTTAAACTTCCTCAAAGTGAGAATCCTAAGACAAAATACGTCATACAGGAACAATGAATTTAATTCTTCAGTTGAGAGCCCAAGTTAAGGAAATGGAAATACAGATGGAGAAGCTTGTCCAAGAAAAGGAAACAGTGAAAGAACCACTGATTCCTACAGTCATTCCAGTTATCACTGCAGCAGTGCCTTTAACTTTAGGTGAAAAGTTTGCACCCAAAGGACCAATAGCTACTGCAGTGCCAGTCACTCCTTCCACAACATCAGCCACTGAATCATCTACAACAAAAGTACAGCCTACAGATGAGGCCAAAAAGATAGTGAAAGCAATGGAAGAAATGTCTTTAAATACAAATGAGATTAACAGGTTGACAAAGATGGTAGAAAATCTTGAGAAATCAAATAAGTTGGCTCAAATAAATGCAAAGAAAAATGAAAAAAATGCCATCAGACTAAGTGAAGAGTTAAAAAAGTTGCAAAAGGACTTAACTTTTAAGGATCAGATATCATACATCGAAAATTACCTTTGGAATAATTTCATTGAAGCCATTCATGATGTATGGCCTTCAATTCAGGTAATTTTTGAGCAAAGGGAATTATTACTAGCAGCCTAAGCAGAAATTCAAAAGACTCAAACTGATTTCGCTGACAAACCAGAGCAAGCTATAAGGCTAATCAATTTCCTTGACAACAAAAACATACAGGAGTTGGAAGAACTCAAAATCACAGATAGAACTGCAACTATCCTAGAAATTAGGAAAGTCACTACAAAGAAAAAATTTGATGAGTCAACTGAAAGAAAAGTGTGAAATTATGAATACTTTCATAACCAGATTTATGGTTAAGTTTACAAGTTTGAGACAAAAATGACTACCTAACATTATGGTAATTAATGAAAAGTTAATGCCTCAGAATGACTATGATAAGAAGATAAGAGAATTTTCCAAGGAACAGGTAAATAAACCAACAGGTCAAGGCATCCCAACAGGAAAAGTGTTACTCAAGAGTTTTGAAGATTTATTCTACTTGCAACATGAGATAAAATACTTGTTTGTCATCAAGCCAACCTTTGCTAGATATGTTGAAGCTGATGAGAACTTTAGGAGATTAAAGAATATAAAAATTCTTAAAAGTGAGGATTGGCAGTTACTCACTGATTTAGTGTGAAGGATAAAAACAAGCAGATGAAAAGAAGACAATTTTTTTTTTCTTCAGATTTACAGTCAAAACAGATTTTACAGCAGTAAACAGTTCTTGACTAAGGGTTAAAGAGTATCAATTTAGAGAGTATCAGTGAATAAATATTATCCGAGAAAGAGTATCATACAAGGCAAATCTGATTCAAAAAATATCTAAGAACCAGCAAGGAGGACACCATGGCGGCCAACTGCATCTTATCCTTAAAACTGTTTCTATTTCTTTTGGATAAAATAGGATTGCTTGCTAATTTGTTAAGAAGTTGTCTCTATTATTGTTGTAAAGATATTTTATTTTCCTAAGATAGTTCCTAGAAGTCTTCTAGGATATTTTGTAAAAAATTATGTATAAATACTTCATCTTTAGAAGTATTTTGTGTGGAATAAAACTTTTGGGATTGTTATAGTTATTTCTTCTTGGACTTTAAGGCTTTTGTGTGTCAAAACTTCAGGTAGCAGGTTGAATGAAACCAAATTGGCATCATACTTCAGAATTCCTGTGATGAGCTATTTGGAGTGAAGTATTTTCTAACTTTTCGTTTCTATATTTCATTGTTACATGCATCCATTTATGTTTATTCTAAATATGAATGTATAACTAGGAGTATTACTACAAGATTTATTAAAAGCACCATGTTTTTAACTAGTTATCATTTATATGTTTTCCTCTGATTTCCAGTGTAGGGAACCCTTAATTTCTCCCTCTCTTGTTTGACCTATTCCTACTACTTCCTTTTCTGTATTTAAGGATTCTTAAGTGCCTTTTATCCCGCTCATACCACCTCATAAAAACAACTTTCCAAGATCTCCAAGGGTTATCAATCTTGCCCTGAAAACATTTGACCTTTTTGCCCTTGATCCTAGTCCTGTTTTCTTTATTTTGACTCCATAGCCCAATGGACAAATAGATTTCCCGCTATCCATCCTTTCAAGTAAATTTTCCCACCAAATATATCAAAACAAAACCAAAGTGGCACTTTCATAACTAGCCTAATATTTACAAATTAAAACAAAGTTAAACTTTAAACAGAGAGCCCTCTATGAACCCTAGGAAGGCTAGATTGTAGAGTTTGAAGTTGGTTTGTGGTTACCTCTAGAATTCTTTTACTAAAAACAAAAAACCCACAACTTTAGAATTACTAGAGTGATGACACCCAGTGTTATACCATTCCACTGAACAGTTCTGGATATATCTCCCACACAAAGTTTTCATCTTCCCAAGTCGCCTCCTCCAAGCTAAAGTGTTTCCATTTCAATTTAACTTAAGTGATACTTCGATTCCGGAGCGTTATTTCTCTCTGTTCGAGGATACGTTGAGGCTCTACCAGAAATTCACTGTTCAGTTTGACCTGAAACCATCAAATGGTAAATTAGTAAACATTCAATTATATTTCTTAGAAATATTAATTCTCCATTTCCTTCCTACCTGAACATGCTGCAAATGTATTATGTGCTTAGGATCATGTATGTATATTTTATGCACAGACACATGAAACACATTATGCACTCGTACGTGTCCTGCTAAAGCTAATCGATAGGTTACTGGCCCCACCCTTTCCAAAATTTTCAAAGGTCCACAGAGTTAGAGAACCAATTATGCACAGGTAGTCCACCTCAGTGTACTCTTCTTGGGTCTGATTCTAATGTAGACATGGTCACCCTGTTAAAATTCCTCGTCGATCCTTTTCCAATTGACATACACTTTTTGTCTATCTTCTGCACTCTTCAAATTTTGTTAGATCTTCTTGAATTCTCACTCCATATCAGCCACCATATCTGGTCCAAGGATTAGATTTTTTTTTAGACTGCTCCAATTAATCTGCATCTAACATTGTCTTCCATATAGAGCTTCAAATAGAATCATTTTGAGTGATTCGTGGTACCCGTTATTATAGGGAAATTCTACGAAGTGTAGATAATATTCCCATTTTGTAGGCTATTACATTACATACATTTGTAGCATGTCCTCCAAAATATGGTTTACCCATTCTTTTTTCCCATCGTCTGAGGATGGTAAGCCATACTTAACTGGATTTGAGTGCCTAGTCTAGTAAATAGTGTCTTCCAAAAGGCTGAAGTAAACTTCACATCTCTGTCTGAGATTAATTTTTTTGTATACCATGCAATCTGAATATTTCTCTCATAAATATGTCAACAATTTGTACGATTTAAAGTTGGATAGTACAAGAATGAAATGGGCTTATTTGGTCCAACGATCAACAACTACCATTATTGAGTCATTATGTCACTTTGATCTGAGTAGGCCAATAATAAAATCTTGCGATATAACTTCCCATTTCCATTTCAGCACTGGTATAGGTTGTAATAAGCTGGTTGGGTGCTGGTGTTGAAATTTCACCTTCTGGAATTCTGAAAACTTAGTCAAATATCTAGCGATGTCTTTGCACATTCCGGGCCAAAAGAAATATTTTCTGATGGCTGTTAACATTTTCTGATAGCCAGGGTGTCCATCATAGGAACTTCTTTGATACTCATCGAGGATCAACCATTTTAGACTTAATTGATTAGGAATGTATATCTTGCCTCGAAATATAGTTGTTCTCTATTGATGGTATAGTTTGACTACTTTTCCTGTGCCTCCGCATCTTGTCCTTGCTACCATAGAAAATGATATTAAGGATATTTTTCTGCAGCCTCCTTTACTTGTTCCTATAACTTGAATTCCACATCATTAAAATATAATTCATATATATTATGTAGCTTCCTACTTAACACGTCAGCAACCCAATTTTATTTTCCTTTAATGTGCTGCATTTCAAAATCAAACTCGCCCAGGAATGCATTCCATCTAGCCTAGTGAGCATTCAAATTAGCTTGGTTAAAGTAGCTGGTCAAACTTCTATGGTCAGTTTTCAACACAAATTTTTGCCCAATAGGTAGTGCCTCCATATATTTAGTACATGCACTACTACAGTCAATTCTAAATCATAGGTAGAGTATCACTGTTCGTGGTATTTTAACTTTCTAGATTCATATGCGACAACCTTCCCATCTTGTGACAACAATGCTCCTACTCCCTCTTTACTTTCATTAGTGCAAAATTGAAATTTTAAATTTGGATTGGCCACTTTCAGAACAAGATATGTGGTCAATAACTATTTTAATTTCTCAAAACTAGATTGGAATTCATTGGTCCAGTTGAACACTCGCCCCTTAGGGTGCAAGGAAATTATAGGAAATGTAATTTTAGAAAAGCCTTCTATAAAAATTTGGTAGTAACCAAACAATCCCATAAAGGATCGTATGTATGCCATGTTTTTAGGCACCCTACATACTATAATAGCCTTTATATTTTTAGGGTCCACTAATATTCCTTCAACCAAAATGATGTGGCTGAAATATTGTATTTGTTCCTTGAAGAAGTCACACTTGATGAATTTGGCATATAGATGATGGTCCGTCAACATTTTTAGCACTATACGTAGATGCTTCTTATGTTCCTCCATATTCTTTGAATTGATTAATATACCCTCTATAAAAATCAAAACAAATTTATCCAAATAGGGATGAAATTTTCCATGCATTAAGCTCATGAATGTTGCGGGCGAATTAGTATAACCAAAAGGTAGGACCACAAATTGTTAATGCCCATATCTGGTTTAGAAGGTTGGTTTATAAATGTCTTCATATTTTATCCTTATTTGATGATAACCAGATCTTAAGTCTATTTTTGAAAGGAAAATTTCCCCTTTTACTTGGTCGAAAAGATCATAAATCTAGGGCAGCGGGTATTTGTTTTTAATAGTTAATTTATTAAGTTGCCTATAGTGCATACACATTCGCATGGTACCATCCTTTTTATTTACAAACAATACTTGTGCCCCCCCAAGGTGACGCACTAGGACAGATATATATTTTTTCCAACAATTCTTGTAATTGCATTTTCAGTTCTGTTAACTCAGACTCACTCATTCGCTATGGTGCTTGCGATACTGGTGCTACCCCTACAATTAACGCGATGGTAAAGTCTTTGTCCCACATTGGTGGAAGTACTGTTATGTTTTCTGGAAACACAACCATGAATTCTTGCACCACAAGTATATTTTCCATCATAGGAGCCTTATCTTTGGAGTTGGAAAATCCCACCTGAATCACATAGATTTGACACCCCTTTCTAATACATTTTCCTAGTTGAGATGTTGTAATAGGACGTAGCTGAATTGGTTTCTGAACTCCTTTCAACTGTTTTCGCGTTCCATCTTCAGACCTATAATAAATAATTTTGTCCTTGCAATCCACTAGTGACCAATGCGCTTCCAACGAGTCCATCCCCAATAATATGTCATAGAAGCCTAAAGGTAGAATGTTTAATTCAACCTTTATATTCTAATTCCCAACTTCTAGGAGACAGTTGGAGACTTTGGCAAGAACTTTTCACTTTTCCCCAGTCGCCAACTGTACTAGCCAAGGTTTTTTTAACTTTTGGCTCTGTAAGTCATGTTTTTGCACAATCTGGGGATCTACATAGCTTTAACTAGCACCGGGATTGACCAAAATAGATACACGGTGGGAATGCATCTTACCTTCCAGTTCTATCATGATTGGTTATAAATTTGCTTGCTGATCTTCAGGTGCAGCATTTATTTTGGGTATATCTCATGACATATCTCCCATAATAGATGCTTCTTGCATGTTAGCTGCAGTTTTGTTCCTCCCACGGTGTGAGAGGTTTTAGTAATAATGTCCCTTGCTGCATCCCCAACATTGTAATGGTGGTTTCTATGACTATCCATGATATGGTTTATTGGATGCTTCAGTGGGTCGATCTTCAACTGTCCATTTGTGTCTCTATTGGTTTTTCCCAATTTTCTCATTTTTTGAATTCCTTACAACAGTTTTATAATTTCCCGAACTGTTGTTTTTAAAGCCTGAGGAACTTTTATCTCCTTTCTTGGGTGGCCATATTTTTCCTATTTCACCTTTTACCTTAGACAACTAATAGCACGTTCGTGCCTTTCGAATGACTTCTTCCATTTTCTTTGGACCTACGAATTCAATTCTTTCTTTCATGTGAGTAGGAAAATTCCTAAAAAATCGTTGTACTTTTTCAATTTCATCCTTTAAATATGCCACATATCTTAATAGGGAAGTAAATTTGGTGATGAATTCATTTATAGATAGTTGACCCAACTGCAAATCATTAAATTCCCTATATTTTCAATCATAAAATTGTTTTGTTAGGTACTTGTCCTTGAAATATTGCTAGAATTCATCCCAGGTTACATTATGGTCTTCAATTCCATGTATGTTTTTCAGTTCTTCCCACCATAACGTAGCTTTCTCTCGCAAATGATGGATTTCCAACTGGGCTTTGAGTTTTTTTTCATACTCATACACTTGAAAATATTTATTCATGTTAATGATCCAAGCTTCTGCCACCTCTTCAGCCTCTCCATCAAATGTTGAAGGCTTAATATTTCAGAATTTCCCTTGTAATTCCACTCTCTTCTTCTTCAATTCTTGCTGATCAGAAGCATTTCCAGATTCGGCTTCATTGTAGTTCCTACTCTTGTTGCTTCGCTTGGTGCGACTTCCCTCTGGATTATCATGAATATGTTTTTTTTTTTTCCTTGCACATGGGCTTCCCTCTTCGAGCTAGACTGTGAGGTAGGATGGTTTTTTTTACCCAAAATACTCTTGATTATCCTTTCATGTTCCCTCATCAATCTCTCGTTATCAGTTTGTACCCAGAAAATTTCCGTATGGAGTTGCCACACAATATCCAACAACCTATTGGTCCGTATTTGTTGTTCTTCCAACAATCTGTTGGTTTGCTAGTGCTGATTTATACTAAGCTACACCCACATTTCTGGATTCACTTCTTAGTTAGGCTGGGGGTAAACCTACCCTGTAGTCCTGGGTGTTTGATATACGGATCCCCTCCTCATTATTCTTAGAAATTTCTTCCTTTAGTTATGTGCACATCTACACACATCAATTTTTATTTAGGTGACCCCTTATTAGTCCCAACATTTCAACGTTGTTCTGATACCACCTCTAATCTTCATATTAACATTAAACATTCATAATTTTTTATTTATTTTACCACTTAGGTTCTACCACTAATTGCAACAGGAATCATGCACATATTATGCTTATAAAATCTAGATTAACCCTTTAACATATGTGGTAAGTATATCACTATACTTATATAAGCTCCATGTGACTTTAAATTTACCATTCACATATGTCTTTACTTGTTGTATAGTATATAGATTCTCAAAATTAAATTCATGATGATTCTCATTATATGACTCATGATATATATATATATATATATAATATTTTCAATTATCCTTACATAGAGGTTAACCTCCCACCCCCTTCGAGGGATTATTTCATAAGCATGTCAGACTAGATTTATATATATAATCTTTGCAATTATCCTTACACAAAGGTTAACCTCTCACCATCTTCGAGGGATTAGGTCATAAGCATGCCAGGTTGGACTTATATTGGAGTACATATATTATTTGATATTAAACTATGGTCGTTCCATGGAATATATGGAGGTTTGAATATGCATTTACTTAAACAATGACAATCATCGTAGCTACGTGTTAGCTCTGCAAGGGCATGTGGCAGCAGTGGCACCATGGATCTGAGTGTAGATAAAAGGTTTTCAATCATCTAGGGTTCGTTAGGGTATTACCCTACCCCCATATGAACCCTAACCAACTCATTTGATTTACCTCCGCCGCTCCAGCCTCCATGCTCTGCAACTCTATGCAATCTGTCTCAGCAAAGCTTCTCGTTCAGGGTTCCGACAATGGTGAGTCTCAGTCTTTCCCCTGCCATTTCAGGTGTGATACTTCTTATCACTATACTTTGTGTTAATCTTTTTCAGTCATGCATTTGTGTTTGTAGTGCTAATATTGGGGTTAATGAGAAACCTTCGGTTTACTGCCGCCAAAAAACACTCGACCACAGTAAGGCCATGGTGTCCAGGTTTGTGCCAAGTGCTCTGTGTGGATTCTTGACTAGTAACATCCATCTCCAGATGCTCTCTTAGGTAACATCTTGTTCTGTTGTCTTGGTTAGTTTTGTGCAATTCTCATTATTCTTCCTCCTATGTCTGTATATAACTATTCCCCTTGATTTTGCCCTAGTCCTGCTTGTCTAATGCCCATGGTTATTGTGTGTTTGCAGGTTTGAGGGTGCACCACCTCCCCTTGACCGAAGGTAAGGATTTGTTTTACAATTTAGATATGTTGTAGCTGTTATTTTTTACATTTCTTGGTCGTGGTTTTTACCCTAATACTTTGTTCACTATGTCGTGCAAGTATTGACTACTCACTCGTCCTCTGTTGGAAATTTTCACTTTCTTCTACAGCAAGTTCTCAAAGTGAAGTCCTCCGCTTCCTTTCAGGTGCACATGATAAGTTCCAGAGTCGTCTTTTTCGAGTCTCAGACGTAGTTTCTCTAGTATGAGAGTTTATGTTTTTCCTCTTTTGACATGATGGATTTATTTCTCAATTTCCCCTTTTGAGGGTGGGATTAATTAAAGCACAGATAATAGTGTGAACTTAGCCTTCCCTATGTTGGGTTATCGCACCACTATGTTGTTATGTTCAAGGGTTTTTTATTTATGAATTATGTTGTACATGCAAATATGCGTTTTCTTTTATAGTCGAGGACTTGTCACATGTCGACTCCGGGTTAAACCCCTCAGGATTTGAGTATGGGTTTGAACCGTCTCTTTAAATGTACCGTCACTTATTTAAATCTTCTATTATTTTCTTACCAAAATATACAAATTCATCGTTCTCTGATGTTTAGGCTTTTATGGGGGCTAGCTTGAAGTCCTGCTTTTCCTGTGAAAGTTTTCTTGTCAACTATATTTATAAAGTAGGCTCCGTACCATTGCATGCATGTTTTGGATTTTCCTTTATTAAGATATTCTACTTATATATAAATTTATCTGTGTATCTTTCTCTTTGAATGTCTAACATAGTATTTCAAGGAAAAATACACAGAGTATTTCTGTATGTAACTAGCATTCCTTCCCTTACTCGTAATTTTAAAGAATATTTTTTGTAAATGTATAATATATTTCTTATGAGGATTTACGGAATAAGTTTGTTTTTATGCTATAAATTGTAAATGCTAGTTTTCTTTCTTTTTATTTCCTTCATGTTTGTAGTTTCTAGTTTTTACAAGAATTTAACAGTTTATGCTATTGCATAGGCTTCCAGTTTATTTTATTTTAAATGGGTGACCGGACCACCCCATGGGGACTTTTCCTCTATCCGTGCAGTAGCTAATTCTTGCCTACAGGACCAACAGTCCTTCTCTCGGGATTTTCTTCCCTAGAGTTTAAGTGTCAAAGTTGATGTAACTATTGTTTTCAGGAGAAGCTTCTCTAGCTTTTACCTTAAATTATTTCCATAAATAAAAAACCTGGTTTGCAAAGTAATAATACTCATAATAATAAAAACTTTACCTTAATCTACTTTTACAGAATATACTTCTCCTCTAAATTTCCATATAGATACATCATTCAATATTATGTTATTATCACAAATTCATAAGTAAATAAATCATAAGCTTTTCTTTCTAATTTTACTTATCTCACTTTGTGTAAACTGATGGCTTCTTCCCAACCTTGAGTGAGGCAATAATGTCCTCTACTCTCCAAAGTAGGATATCATAAGAGTCAATTTCAAGGAGGTAGGCCTCAAGACTCCTATCCAGCCTCCTCTCCTAAACATGTAGCAGAGTTTTATTGGTCTTCCACCAGCTCCGGATGGTCTCTCCTTTCAGCTTCCTAGCTGCTCCTCTTCTCCTGCACAAAACCTCTTCCCTCCTCTAAGATTTTCCTTTTATCCTAGAGAAAACTGCACAGTAACTACTTATTCAACTACTTTGGAGTCTTCAAAAATTTTAATATCAGATTCATGATATCATACCATAATTAAAACTTTATTTTCAAAAATAAAAAACTTTAATTCACAACTTTTAATTAATATACTCGTTAGTTGGTTAAATAAAAATTAAATAACCTAAAACTCAAAAAAGTGCCATTAAAAATAACTCCCCCACCCCCAAAATAAGCAAACGACCCAAAATAAGGAAACAATTGATTGGTTGGATTTTGCCTCTCGCCAACACAGCATTTAAACTCAATAGGATCCCAATAGGATACCATGCCCCAATATACCCGATTATTCTCCTTTTCCAATTGGATGTTGTCTTCTTCCAAACAATCACAGGCATAAATATATATTACTACGAGTTAGAGCTCGGCCTTGCGCTTTCAGGTCAGACGAAAGCGAGGTGTTCAATGGCACGCCGACTCCACTCCAATCCCGAAAACATATAGGTTCAGCTCCTATCTATCAAGGCATCTCGGAAACGAAGACACTGTGCCCTGTACATTGGGATTCGAACACAGACCTTTTCATTTCTTTCTTCATGAAACTTGAATATTGAAACTCCCACCGATTCTTAACTCAGTAAGTTGCAACAGGGGGAAGGCGAGTTCCTGTCTCTTATTATATATTTATTAACAACTTGGGTTTGTTGGCCTTTCAACTCCTGAACAACCCTTAAAGTGTTTTATTGTCATATGTCGGTTAAGTGATTTTCCCTAACTATTATCCCTAGGTTTATTAGGGTAGAGAACAAAAACCAGGAGGAGCGATAAATTACCGACGTGCGAAGGGATGGTGACTTTTAGACTCATTTCGCTTATTTTGATTCCTGTAACTCGTAAAACTAGGTGTTGCTACTACATTTGACACCATAAAATTAAAAAAATGGTTGTCGGAATCATTTCTGGTGGGCACGGAGAGAAGGGATAATTCGTTATTGCTCATTACAATGCCTTGCCTCGACATCTGCAACTTCACCTCCATCGCGGTCATCACGGTTTGAAGAATATTTTCTTGAATGTTAAAGAAATCATAGTTCACCTTTATGTAATTTGTGGAAAGGAATTTTTTTTTTGTTTTTTTAATGATAAAGAAAATATTATTACATTTTCATGGATTGCGTAGAACTTATTGTAAGTGTATTACTAGCAGTTGCCCCAGGAGGTGCAAGGAGAGGTCGATAGGAGTATCATTTGTTAATTATTAATTTTAAGTAATTGTAGTTTTTTAGATGAAGGAGATTTTGTCAATGTAACAGTGAAGTCAATTCTTGTTTTGCCATCTTATTTGATCCTTCACTACATGCAAACTTTGAAAGCATGCAAATGAATCTCTAACTATAAATTGTTGAATATGATTTTTTCAAGTGTGATAGACTACTCAAAAGTAGAAATTAAAGACAACAGAGTAAACAAAATTAGTATTTCTTGTGAACTTGTAAGCACTGTTAATGCAATTGTCAGAAGCTCTCTGTAATAGCTCTCTGTACAGATCTGTACCCTCAGACATCTCATATAGAATGTGATTCACCTAGGGTTACAAAAATGGAACTGCATGCCAGATAAGGTGGAGCATTCCCACCTCAGAATCTGCACCTTATCTAAAGTCAAAGTTAGAAAACAGAATTTACTAAAAATAAAACAAATAGCACTGTCCATTTCATTTTAGTGCCTTGTCTCATTAATTGAAGATAAACAGAACTTTATCCCATCATAAGATCCCATGATAAGACTTTAGAGGAGAAATTATGGTGCTGCTGAAAAGGAAAATGCCCAGGACAGTCTCACATTTGCATTGCTGTTGAAGAAGACTTATTTTGAGATACACTTTCTAAGAAGATTAGCATGATATATAAACAACTCCATAGATTGCTTCCTGCCATTCCTTTTTTATTTTCATTTCGTAATGTCTGAAAGAGTGCCTAAATGTAGTTTCTGTCCAGATTTGACTCACAATCCTGTTTTGAGTTCAGCTATGCAAACCAAGTTGCGGTTGGAGCAAATGATATGTTTAATACACTATCACGAATACATAGCATGTTGGTTGGTGATAGCCCTGATGAAAGGCTTGTTCATGTAGTCGAAAATCTTCAATGCTGTGTATATGGGCAACATGGTGTTGTGATCCGTGTATCTGGATCATTTGTTCTTGGAGGCCAGTTTATACCAACTGGGGGTGGGGTGCAAGTTGAGGGGGTTTCACAAGGACCTTTGATGGACATAGAATCACAAAGAATGGGAACCTTTAATGAGCAATTCATCATGGGACCAGGAGAGCAGATTGGATGTTATTATATATATAAGCAGGAGTTGCGCATCCAACAGTGAAAAAAATCCATACAACCAAATTTTCTTTTTGCTTCCGTATAGTCTATATTCTCTGGTATAGGAGGTGAGCAGTTGTGGAATTAACAGGTGTTTTAAAGTCTTATACATATAGTGAAAATTTTCATGTTAGTTTTTCTAAGCTGTAGTTAACTTCTTGATCTTATGCTATATTTTAGCGCTGCAAAAAAGCAGCCCAAGAACAGGAAGCCTGTGAAGGGAGTTTCCATCATTGCAGTTGTAGCAGGGGTTGGAAGATTCCTTGATGTTATAGCTTGTATGCACCAGGTATCACCACCACAGAAAACCCACATTCCAAATCATTACTGGAATTTGGCATGATTATCATTCAACTTGCATTTTACGAGATAGGAAACATTACTCCACACTTATTAGCACCCACTGCTTTGGCTATAGCTTGGTCGTTTGCACCACCATGTTGTGTAACATTTGGATGGGTATGCCCCTAAACACACTATCTTAAGCATAGATCTGTCCTCTTCAAGAAAGACCCATTAGCCCATGAATGCATGCCCTGCAGAGAGGACAGGGCCTACCATGCCCCACTGGTATATGCATAGCTCATTCTTGAATAGATTCAGAACTAGAGACATTTAAGGGAAAAATTTAGGTTTCCAATACATTTTAAAGATTCAGATATTTTGTAATAAAAAGATTACAAAAAGGAGGTGATAACTAAAAGCTAAAAAATAAACATGGTCATTTGCGTTTCTTTTCTCATGGGTAGAGAGTAGATGTTAAGAATGGGTAAATGCCTGTCCACTTTTTGAAATTATGGAGTCAAAAAATGAATGCTATTCATGCTAATCCTATTCTAAAGAAACCAAAATTAGAAAGATGCTATTCTTTTTAATTCTGAAACAACCCTTGAAAAATATCTCCCAATAGTTTTCAAACAATGCATTTATATGTTTACCTAGCCTCCATTATGACACCGCTCGGATTTTACGCGAGTTCCTAATACTCAATCATCATGAGTGCCATGAAAAATAATGAGTTGAGGCTGCCTAGAACATGTCTACTTGGTACTACTGGGCTGTCAAAAACAATATTTTTTCTCACTGGCTTGCAAGCTGCATCTTATTCTTATGCCTGTTGAACATAGATATTGCCCTAGTTCAAAGTGATCTCCCTAGTTTTGACATTATACCTAAAAGGCAGAATGAAAAGTACCTTGGGTTAAATATAAACAAGTGACGTGATGAATTCTGGAATATTTCTATGATAAAGTCCTTAAAATGGATGGTAATGAAGATGTTTCAAATGAATATACATTGGCAATGCTTTCTTCATTTCTTAGAATTGGCACCACAAAAGCATATCTTGTTACTGTATTGGGAATTAGACATGAGTGCCCGGTGACTTGGATAATTTAAAATCAGTAAAAGCTCTTTGTCATGCAACCCTTAATCGAAACATGGAAAATTCTGGCAATACCGATTTGAAAACTAATTAGAAATGCAATATATAGTATGTTGAAATGAATTAATAAATTACAATCATATGGAATAAATGGAACCATTTGAAGCACATTTTTTATTTCAAATAGGTCCAGTTCAATTCATACCTAGTTTTTACAAAAATTTGTTACCTGTCATATGTAATAAATGCAATGGAAGTCTTCATCTAACACAACATTATGATGTGAAGTAGCTAAAAGCATCCCTTCGTATTCCATTGCTTCCCGTTCAACAAATTCTAGAACTTTGCATTTAATTATATTCATTTCTGGTTCAGTCTAGTCTACTTTTGCAATATTTATCAATAAGAGTAGTGAAAGTAGCAATAGTTGGAAATAAACCCACTATGATACAACATCCACACACGACACCATTAATGGAGTCCAGCATTTAAGGATAGTTGGCAAGTATACTAACTATTTAATGATCTATCCAAGTTAACTTACAAGTTATAACTATCTGTAGAAGGTGAGTATTAAATATGTTGCCAAATATTAAGTTTTCAAGATAGAGTAGAACATAATAGCATGAGTAAAATGTGAAAATTTTGAAACAAAATAGAATACAATATATATTCACTTAGATATACAAATCTAAAGGTGAAGAGATATATGCATTTGTACATCAGAAGTTTGTTGAAAGTAAATATCTAATCATAAATACATGATGATGCACGGCATCGGCAACACCAGTTGGTGTCTATAGTGACTCCACGTTCAGAAAGGAGTTCTTGCCATTCGGCTCACATTTTCCATTGTCTATCTCTTTCATTTATGTGGATTGTTTTCCTTAGAATTCTTCGAATCTTTTGTAATAGTGCAATAGTTCCACGCAAACGGTACAGAGGCAATGAATGGGGTGAAAGGAATTTGAGCTGTATATCATGTAGAGTTTGTTCATGCTGGTGAATCTCCTGGTAGCATTCATAGAGCATGTTTAAATCCCTTGCATCCATATCTGTTTAGCATGAAAGAAGGTAAAAAGTTATTGTTAGTGTTAATAGATGGTAAAAGTAAACTAATTATAGAGTTCAAAAATAACTAAAGCAATCATAAAATTCTTTTAAACATTAGGAACATAATGAGTAGTAGAATAAATGTAAAAATAAGTAAATGTATATTCAATTTGGATAAGGTGAGGGTTTGTTTACCTCTTGGTGAAGATGTAATAAAGAGTGTATTGTTGGATAGATTGTATTTGTCTATATAAATTTCGATGTGAGCAACGATTCTTCTTGCTTCCTGTGTTGTAGATATGGATTTTCTTTCATGCGTGAAATGCGTGAGAATGGGAATGTTGGATGGATTCGAAGGTCTGTTAGAGATCTAACTCTTGAAATGGCGGTGAATGTTAAACCTTGGCGTTCCTTGGGGCCAATGTCAACTGTTTCTTGATCTAACGTCATTCCTTGTGACTTGTGTATTGTTAAAGCCCATGCCATTCGAAGTGGTATTTGTCGACGTGTACCCCTTCTGATAGGAGAAATGGGCACATATGTGGGGTGTGCAATGTCCCATGTTGTTCCTCTGTATTGTTTGAAATCAACGACCACAAAAGATGGAAATTCTGGAGGCTTTGAGTCAGGTGCATAGCATATTGAAATGACGGTGCCAAGTGCGCCATTTACAAGCCCTGCATGTACCCATAAATTGCAAGTCAGCATAACTTTTTGTCCATTGGATAATAGAGGCATTCTGTCTATTTGTTCTTCTTCAGATGTAGTGAATGTGTGGTCCACATGTTTCTCTGCTGAGCACACAGCCACTGGCTTGTGTAATTTGTTCAACATTGATTTGTTATGCAAGGCAACTGAATTGTTTGTTGCATATAAATGCATTGAGTCCTCAAATATTTTTTTATCTTCATGTGTAATAGAGGAATCTGTTCTTGACATTAGTAGCTTCCAATCTTCGATTGTAGACTCCCCATCCCTGAGATTTGTGAGAATTTTGCAGAAGGAAATCTGGGAAGGATCAACACCTTGCTGGCAAAAAATAGTTGTGAGCGTAATGAATGTATCAAAACTGCGCCAAAGTGCAGTACCACGTGATGTGCCAACATACAGAGGAATGTCTTTTACAGGTGGTAGCTGGCCTAAATCCCTAACAAGGATAATGGATCGATTACCAAATGGTGTATTTCGCTGGAGGGGAAAGGCCTCTCGTAAGCGATCATCAATACGGGAAAACATTTTTGGCCCGATAAAACTCATTTCATCAATGAGTATGTACTGAATATGGCGGAGTTGTTCTTGGAGGTGGAGGAGTGCTTGTCCTTCAAGAGGATGCATTGTTTGGATAGGGATGTGAAGGGCAGAATGAATTGTAAGTGCATCTATATTGAAAGCTGCAACACCGGTAGGTGCAAGTACCAACAATGGGCTTACATTTGGTGAGGAGAGTTTGATGAATGCACGTTGTAGAGATTTTATTAGAGCAGATTTTCCCATTCCGGCTGTCCCTTGTATAATGGTTCTAGTTGGGGGCTTTGGAAGAGGATTTTTGAAATGAGAAGTAATATGTGTGAAAGCTTTTTGTTGGGTAGGAGATAATATTTGATTTACGGGGAGGTTTGAAGAGGGATGGTGTTGATTTTGAATAGATGAGCGATTATATTCAATGAAATTGATGGGAGTTTCTTGTAAGTGGAGAGGTAGGGAAGTATGAGACCAATGATGGTTGAGGTCAAAGTCACGATTGTCAATGATTTCAAGGGCATCAATTTCGATGTTATCGCTTGGGTGAAGGTGAGAGGCGATTTCCCATTCATTCATTTGAACAGGGTCAAGGGGGATGTCAGGAGGGGAAGATACAGGAGTAGATTCATCTTCTAATTGTGGACATTGTGGGTTTTCATTTTCACGGTGAACATGCCATGCTGTATATGCTCCTTTCTTTTGTTCCCAATGTGCAATGATTTCATCATTGTTGCATCCAATGTCATTGGGGAGTGTATGGAAGGGGAAATACAATATTAATTCAGCCCAACATAAGTTGGTGTAGTTTGGATCATTAGGGGAAGGGATTGTGGTGTATCGTGGCAAGATATGGAGAACTATGGGAGGAGAAATCTGTTTCCATTGGTTTTGTTGGCGACAAGGAGAAAATGACCAAGAGCGTGCAGCTTCTATGAGGGGCAATGGATCTAATGAAGAAGGCCTATTCATGTATGCAATAATAAATGGTGGTGTTGAGGGTGGATTTTCATAACCATCTAGAACACGTCTTAATACAGTTCTATTAACATTTAGAGATACAAATGTACGACTACAGAGTGTGAGAGGTAATTTTTGCAACATATGGCATATTTCCTGTGCTCCAATATCCCTTTCTGCTATGCTTTCTGTAAGGATTTTCCGAACAACAGTGGTAGTAGGTGCTTCTGGAGCGACGTTGTTCAAGAGGCGGAATAACATTTGGCTATAGCTTTCTGACTTTGTTTCTACTTTGGCTGCATATTTAGATATATAAGCTAACACGACATGGCATGAAAGCACTGGTTGAAAATCAACATTTGCTCTCTAGATGGAAAGTAGATCAGCATTATGAATGTTCAATCTATCATCGTTACGTGCAGGCTTGTAGATTTTCTGACCTTTGTTGTCCACCAGTAGTAAAGATGTGGGATTTAACTCCGATGGTACTCCATAGCGACATGTGAGAACTTTGTTTTTTTTTGCGAAGACAAGAAGATACATGGCACTTTGTATGGCGCTGGACACAATTGACAAGCTCTTCATAGTCATCTGTCTATGTTGATGCAAAGATTAATCGTGTGTTGAGAAGACATGGGTCCTTCTCTGCTGATTGGTGGAGTGAAGCTGCGCAATGTTGGAGTTGTCGTGGGTTCCAAGCAGTTACATAATGGTCAAAATATTTTTGAGCATTGAGAACTTCTATCTCATTGTTCTAATCGAGGGAATCCATATTTGGTGCATCTTTCAACCAAAGGAATCCATGTATGTGTGCAGATCCTCGATGCTGCCATTTGTATCTGTATGCAATTTTGAAAAATATTATTCTTTAATTCTAATGAAGTGTAATATTTTGTTTTAAAAGTAATGTTAATGAAAAGCACTTGCACCAATAGTCGATTGCATGGAGACCTTTTTGTAATACTTCCTCAAGGAAAATTGTAAATATGCAATGCATGTATTGGGATGTTAAATGGGGATTCGTAATTATATTTTGAATTCTCCACCTGTAATGAGCATCTGTATTGGAGGGCACCTCGGCAGGCATAATATTTTGCAGGTCAGGCCATTTCGTATCAGCAACACTTAGAGTGAAGAAAAACGTTGGGCTCCCAAGCTGCGTGATCATGTCAGTTGGCTCATTACGACGCTTGTTCCAAAAAGAGCGTGTACCTCGTAGGGATGAACCAAAGTGCATGACCATTTCTGGAATTTTTGAATTTGGAAAGTTGTGAAGACATTGCTGCAAATCTGATACAGTTGTTGGCAAATTGTTTTCAATGTTTTTTTTAACAAAAACATTGGCATTTGATTGGCTACGGTGGCGCATCAGCATGTTATATATGTAGTAACGGAATCTTGGATGTCGGCCGAAGCGATTATCATGGTAGCGTAACATGTGACAGGCATATTCGTGCAGCTCAACTTTTGTAATTCTTGGTTGTGCAATCATGGCAATGCCAGTTGGGAAAAGTGTGGGAAATGCCATAGAGAAGAGGCCCTCAGTAGTGTGTTCATTGATAGGCGATACAGATATTGTAGGCTAATCAATTGAATTTGTTGATTTAGAATTTTTGGAGTGAAAGTAAGCATGAATGCAGTCAAGTTCATTACAGGAGTTTGGAAGAATTGGAACAAATGAAGAAGGTTGGATATCTAATGAAGGTAGAATGGCATGAAGATGATGAGTAGAATTGACTATGTTTTCCTGGGGTATATATGAAGACGTGGTTACGTTATGAAGAAGATTAGAAATATCAGTAGGTTGATCCGGTAGAGAAGAAATTGCATATGAGTTGAGTTCAACATCTTTGTAGTAGGGATCGTGAGCGAGTTTGTATTCTAGTGCAGCTAGAACACATGATTTAGAAATGATGAATTCATAAGATGATTGAGAAGGGTTTTGCCTTCTAACAATGAGGACGTCTAATTCAGAAACAAGGCGAGGTAGATATTTCGCCATGGTAGTAATGTCTTGAGGGAAGCTGATCGTATGGCCGCTATATTTGTATTGACCACCACGAGCATGCGTTACTTGTAGAATCGGATTTACACGTGCGATTAGCATTTCTTCAATCTATGTTAAATTCTGAAGGACATATGGTTGTTTTCCAGGATCCATGTTGTTGGCATGAGTGAAACGGTTTGAATTTTTTGATGTTGCACATTGGGAGCAAGAGAGGGTACCATGCGAACATTTTGTCTTCATGCCTGGATATGATTCTTTGCATAGTGTGCAAACATGCAATGGAGAAAGGTTATCTATTTTTTTCCTAAAGCGACGGTGTTCTTCATTGAGGGGGGGGCTATATAGGTACTGGGAAGAGGGAGTCTCTTTTCGTTTTTTATAAAGAAGTCGTTGTCGTGCATTTATTGCTTCTTTGTTTTGAGCATAAAGAAGGCGACAGCGTGCTTTTTTTTCTGCATCTTCATTGTTTGATGACATATCTAGCAAAGTACAAATAATTCTATGTTAGGGATGAGGTGCGAGATTTACAAATTACAAATTGAGGTATGAATGCATATGAAATGTATGACATTGTGTTGAAAGTTGAAATTTATAGATAACTATTCATAACTGATAGTAAGAGTTTTAAATCACTTTCAACAAAAAAAAAGGAAGTGAATTCATAATACAAACCCAAGCCCGGTGGGCTGCTCCGTCACTGTCAACTGAGTAATGTGACCATTTCATGATGGTTTCGTTTACGGTTTCAACATGAAGTTGTGTTTTTTTATCTCTAAAACCCCGATTCAAGCCACCTTGGGGATAAGGCTTCTTAGCCACCATCAATTTTACATCAGCACCAAGTTTTTATTCGCAATGAAAACTGAGCAGGTTAGCATTCAACCTAGGGTTTTCCTCCTGGTCATTAGGCCGTTTTGCCACTGAGGTACATGCTACAACATTATGATGCTTAAAGGACTGACATTTGATTATAGGAGCAAAGGATCTTCTACAATTCTGTGCAGCTAGCTTCCAGATAAAGTAAGCATTCCATGAAAATTGTAAGTAGATACTGAAATGGGAGTGTCTTTTTCTGTCCACGTAGAAATATGGAAAGGCATTTCCCAGGCTTGCTAATGAGCCAAATCACTATTTTATGAAATATAAAATCACATGATAGGTTAGATTGTTGCAGTTCTTACTAAAATTTTCTCCCCTTCCTTAATCTGATAATGGTTATCTGTTGAGCCCGGGTTTCTCTACAGGCAATTACTCCAAAGGATATCGGCTATAGTTTTTACTATGATTTTAGACTTAAAAACACTAACGTATAAGAATGAAAATCATAATTTGTGTTGGAATTTACTGATTTAGCATTTGCACACTCGTCCCTATATGGCTTTTTAGCAGAAATTTCAGTATTTTGAGAAGTATGTGCTGATTTATACAACTCTTGGCTTATGATTAAATCATAATTTGTGTTGGAATTTACTGATTTAGCATTTTCACACTCGTCCCTATATGGCTTTTTAACAGGAAATCACTATTTTGAGAAGTATATGGAGATTTATACAACTCTTGGCTTAAGATTTTGCAAGACTGCTTAAGATTATTTTAGACAGTAGCATGTGGGTTAAATGGATTATGACACCATTTTGTTTGTACTTTGCAGCTTGGTGCAAATATTGTGTATTCGAAGTGGGCTGGTAAGGGGCCTGCAATTAAAATGCTTAGATTCAATATAAATGCATACAATTCCAAAGCAAGCAACACTGTCTTGGGCTCCATGCTGCTTTTCGGAGGCGTTGTCTCGTGGGCAGCATGGATTATATTTCAGGTGACCATCAGCATGATTAAAAATGACAATTTTATCTAATTCCTTTCAATCCTAAGTGTTTTTTTAGGAATATCATGGAATTCTATGGATATGAATTAGATTAAATAATTAACTTCCCTCTCACTTCCAACCAGAGTTAAGCTAAGTTAAAGCAATTCATTTAAAAATTGATTTTGTTGAAGCAGATTACAGGCTATACATAAATTCACCATGCAAAATTGAACAATGCTTTAACAACAGCAAATTGAACAAATTTGAACTCAGACAGGGCTTCGCACTCGCCTACCTTCTGTGGTCTTCGTGGGCGGGCTATCAGACTTTGACCTGGGCCGTTTACATTGCAAGTTTCTGTTTGTGGAACAGGGTTACCCAATGATTAAAAAAAACAAACAACTAACTGAGAAAAGAAAGGAACAGAAATCGAATCATAAACATGTTAAGCTGATGCTGAAACAACCGCAAAGCAATGTATTATATTAACGACACAAAGACCATCCATACCAAGCATTCCTCAGTCAATGCAATTACAAAATGCCAAATTCTGATTTGATTCGAAATTTACAGTTGGTTTTGTGTGTGATGATGGCTACTTATACTGAAAATACATTTGTAAATCCCCAAGTGCCATCTTCTGGTTTGGCTTTCACCCAGATGGAAAGGATGGATTGTATGTTCTGGCAATTTCAATTGCTGACACTGAAGACGGAACAGTGGTGTGGACTGCAGGTGAGAATGGTGGCATCAGAGTGGGTGACAAAGCTTCCTTTGATTTCCAGATTGATAGCAACCTTGTGTTGCGCAATGGAACGAACACCGTGGTGTGGCAGACTAATACTGCCAAACGAAGCATAATCTCTGCTGACATGCAGGACAATGGCAATTTTGTAGTGACGAATAGCGGTTCCAGCAGTGTTTGGGAAAGTTTTGCCAATCCTACTGATACCCTCTTGGTTTATCAGAATTTCAGTGTGGGACAAAGTCTCCAGATGTATCCTTATTCATTCACTCTGGAGCCCAGGGGAAACTTCACATTGAAATGGAGGAACAATATTACATACTGGAACCAGGGTGCCCTAAATGGCTCCAGGGCATATATCGATAATCAAGGGATTTTTACACTCTGCAACTCTTCTAGTGACCAGCTTTGGATTGTATACAGCAGCGATTACATGGAGTCCTCTATCACGTTGCGAAGGATCAGGCTTGAATCAGATGGAAATTTGAGGACAGAAAATTGATTTTGTTGAAGCAGATTATAGGTTATACATAAATTCACCATGCAAAATTGAACAATGCTTTAACAACAACAAATTGAACAAATTTGAACTGAGAGAGGGCTTCGCACTCGCCTACCTTATGTGGTCTTCGTGGGTGGGCTATGAGACTTTCACCTGGGCCATTTACACTGCAAATTTCTGTTTGTGGAACAACGTTACCCAATGATTCAAAAAAAAAAACAGCTAACTGAGAAAAGAAGGAATAATAGTGACAGGGAAATATACATACCGGGAGAATAACACTGCTATGTGTTGTTGCCGACTAAGCTCTGCTTTGCTATGGAGCTGCAGGTCAGAGAAGAATTCGATGTTGGAAATGGAAGACGCCATTATTTTTTAATACGTTTTTAGTGGAGTTAGTGGTGCAGGAAAGACAATTAATTAACCCTCATCCTCTCTGAACTGCCATGGCCGATTGCAAGGGAGTCTGCCGGATAACAATTAATTCACACATTCTGTTCATTCCGGTCGCAAGGATTGGGGAACAAGTGTCAGGCAACAGTTAAAATTGCAAGGGAACAAGTGTCAGCCCGACATCAAAAATGTTGACGATGGAAAAATGGTTCTCTTTCAAAAGAGAAGGCCTATCGGCCTAAAAATATTTAAAAAAAAAATATTTTATTTTCTTAATTTTATATTTGGTATAAATGTTTATTTCAATACCTAGTTTTTTCACATGGTGGGAAAAGCTATCATAATTCATTTGTTAAACTAGCAGTGAGGATAACTATCTCTAGTTGTCATTTGTGAATGTTGCTAACTGATCATTCTTATTCAACGAAAACCACGCCACGTGGAATGACTTGTTGTTGGTCCATAAGTAGGTAGGCTTTCACTCTTGCCACATGTCTCTAGGTTTTCAGTGGTTAACTTGTTTCCTTACATCACATGAAGACAAACTCTTAGCCGAGACAGAAACAATTTTAAAACAGACTCCAAACCCAATTTCAATTCTTAGTGGTTAATATTTTTATATATATTAAATTGTATTTAATATTTTTAACATTTTTCCATCATAAAAATTAAAATTTTTTTTTTTTTAATTTAAAAAACTTATTAGATTTTGTAAAACCTATTTCACCTCTATTAAAATTACCTTTTAGAATTTTTAAGAGTAAAATGTATTTATTTTATTTTCTATTTTTTTTTAATATTTTGATTTTACATATTATAATATATTTATATTTACATCAGTTTTCTATATTAAAAAAATAATATTATATTTTGTATTTTTGTATTCTAGCTGTCTTAAGATAATTTTTAACATTTTCATATATTAAAATATATTTAATATATTGGACATATTTCTATTGTAAAAATAATTAGACTTTCCATAATGCCTCAATCAACCAATAAACATAAAAATCTATCATTTTTTATTTCATAATATTTTAGAGGTTTTTATTTTTTAGTTTTTTTTTTATAATAAAATCTTAAAGATTTTTTATTTTATTTTTTATTTTTATAATAAAATCTTCTTTAATCAAGAAATAATAGTGAAAATATAGAGTTCTCAATGTAATCATCCAACATTTGGGTATAATATTCTAATTTAAATTTAAATTTTTTGTTCGAGTGAGTTCCTTTCATAAAAATCAATTCAAAATATTTTCGTAAATATAAATTCTATAAATATTTTAAATAAAATAGTTAAAAATTATATAATTTTTAATGACTTTGGTTTTTTTGGTTAGTGAATAATATAACCAAAAAAAAATCCCATTATGTCTTAAAAACATTTTTTTATCTTGATTATTATTTTTTTTTTAAATTTTAGCCTTCACATGCTTAATGGAATGGATGTTGATTTATAATTGATGATTTAATTGTGAACATATTAAAATCTTATATGGTGTTATATATGCTAGGAGGTTTGGGATTGAGCGACCTGTATATGCTCAACGAAGTGATGGGAGCAAAGCTGTGGTGGCGCTGGATATAGGCACGCAGCGACTTGTGGAAACACATTTGGGAAAGGAAATGTGCAATGCCACCATATACGAAAGGAATATTGAGAGTTCCGAATACTCTAAAAGGATCTGCAATATGAAATTTAGTAGCCTCAAACAAAGGCTTGATCAAGGATCACAACTTCTAGGAAATTAGAGGAGAAAACACAGCTCTCTTCTAGGAAGAATCCTGGCAGCAAAAGGAGAAGTTTTTGAGTACAATAGATGTAGCGGAGATTTTCCTATTCACAAATAGAATGAATAACAAAACAATAGCTCATTTATGGGATGGAGAGGTAGATCATTAATGGAGGAAATGGAAAAAAAGGGAACAATTCCATAATGCTCTGGACACCCATCAATAGGAATCTTATGAGAAGGAGCTAAACTCAAGAAAACTAACAATATCGACTGATGAAGATATTCTACGATGGGGGTATAGAATGAAAGGGATGTTCACAGTTCAAGAAGGATATAATATCAAAACAAATAGCATACAACCTCAAGCTAACCAGCTGTGGCAAAAAATATGGTATGGGAATCAATCGCCAAAATTTGAATTCTTTCTATGTTTAGTAAGTCACGGAAGGATACTAACCTAGGATCAGCTTCTGAAATAAGGGATACAGGGGCCATCAAAATTTCATATGTGTGAGAAACATACCGAAACCATGGAACATTTATTGAACAAGTGCGGAGTTGCTGAACAACTCTAGCAAAACCTCGCCTTTCTCTTTGAACAGGTTGATAGAGACGGAGCATGCATCTAACATACTATATAAAGTTAGAGAAAAGGGGGATTCCAAAGTAAAATAATCAATAGCGCTTGGTTGATATGCTTAGGGCTCCTCATCTGTGTAGTATGGAACAAAAGAAACACGCGAAATTTCAGATATGAGACACAACCGGTTGCTAAAAAATGGAAAACAATTGTTGATAATATTAGAGAGACCATCATCATAGATAAATGGAAACAGGATGATTGGATAGTGAACACCGAAGAGGCTCGCATACTGGAAAAGTTGAATCGTAGATCACAAATGCTTGTTCCTTCTTCCTAGAAAATGAAACCCATGGCAAGAAAATTAAGGGTTAAATTATTGACACCTCCACAGGGATTCCTAAAACTAGATGGGGCCTCAGACGGAATCCCAGAGCAAGCTCGTGTAGGTGGAATTTTCAGAGACTCATGAGGAAAAGCAAGGAGGATTTATGAAATGTACTTGGGATATGCAATCAATAATGAATTGGAGCTCAACGTAGTTAAAAATGGCCTCCTTATAGCAAGAAGAGAAAAATACAATAGGCTAATAGTTAAAGGAGACTTAACTTTGGTTACACGAATTATCCAAAAGATTCAGTAGGGAGTCGTGTGGGAACAAACTAGTCAGAGTTGGTGCACAACAAGGCTTATACATGAATTCAAGGATTTGATTCCAACCATAAGTTATATGATACCCTCTCATATTCATAGAATAGGTAACGCAACAACAGACCTACTAGAAAATTGGGGGTGCAAACATGAAGGCAAGTACCTAGACAGGACTTAGGATAGATCAATGAAGGAGGGAGGCCTTGAAAATATGCAAGAGATTATGGAAAAAGACCACAACCAAATCCAAATTCCCTGATTGAGGTGTCAAGGGCATTAAGGGAGGTGTGACGTGGCATCCGGTTAAGCGGGCCACATGATGGAATGATGATGACACGATTAAGAGAATGTGGGTGGGTCGTCGTAAACCATAGTAAACTGAAATTCACTGCGGATAGAGGAGGGCAAGTTATGTCTGAAAAATCTTTGGATGAGTGCTACATCTAGAGGGAGAAAAGGCTAGGCAGAAGGTGGGTTAATCATTCCATGTCAGTCACTGCGCAAAGGTTCATGGAGCAGGAAGCGGGGGAATTCTCGTAGTGGAAGACTACTTTGTCCAACGAGCAATGGTTTACCTGGTATGTTTCAATATCCTACCTGATTATGAGCATGGTAGTCCTCTCTATTACTGAGATGGGATGGAGGTATATCCTATATGATCTGAATCCTTATCAGGTTATTGAACTAGAGGGGAATCAGCTATGTCTTAGCTATGTTCTGGTGTTGATTTGGAAGGGTGTTACTACGAAAAGGAAATCACCTCTAATTATTTCTGATCGGGTGAGGATTCCTACGATATTTACCAAGTCTCAATGGTCTTGCCAGTTTGTTTTTCGTCAATTTTCGTCCATGAATGTGTGTTTCCAAGTATCCCTCGAGGCATCCCTCTAAGTCTATGGCCTTGTCAGTCAAGTTGATATTGTTTTGCAGAGTAGTATTCTCTGTTTTTTGGTAATGAGAAATGCACGGGTGGTGTCCGAAAATGGTGCTCGAAGAAGCACAATATGGCCTCACCCCCAATTGCATCACGAAACCCTGAATCCAAACTCCCCTACCAGCATTTTTGTTTCTAAAACTCTTCATGACATTGTTATGACTCTACATGTATGGTTTATTATGATTGTCTAGTTATCAAGGGATTTGTTAACATTGTGAACCTAGAGGTGGAAAATTACGGAGGAATCATTACCAGTTGTTGACTTCTAGTAGATGTCATTGCTATTTGGCTAGGGCAAGGGGAATTTTCTTTAACATATTGGGTTCTAACTAGCTCTTGACTTCTAATAGATGTCCTTTCTATTTGGTTGGGATCAAGGGGATTTAAATATTTTGGGCTTCGTCCTGCTCTCCATTAAGGGCATCAATTCAATGATCCTGCATTATAAATCCTCAAGCTGGGCACATCCTATGAAGAGGAATTCTCCTAAAATTAAGAATGTATAGGCATGCACATAATGCTTCGTCCTGTTTTCTGTTGAGTATGGTATATTCATGACTTCGTACTATCTATTTTTGAGATGGGCACTAGCTGCGAAGAGGAACTCTCATAGAGATATGAGAATACGGGTATGCAAGTAGAAGAAATGCAATAATGCAGAGGTGGAGGGATTGAAATACCCGGCTCTTAATAGATACGAGAATATTTTGTTTAGACCGACTAAAAATAATGATTTAGTTCTATTTCCTAGTACAGGTCCTCCTAGCTTCTTTCACTCTCTGGTGTCTGCACGTCAGGTGGGAACCCCAGTGTGGATTCGAGTGAAGGTATAATTTCTCGGAAGTCCACAAATGAAAATGGTGAAGGAAAAAACATGTAGAGGAAATGTAGGAAAAAGAGGTCAAGTTGGCAACACATGAAAATACAAAGGCAATGAGAAGGTGGGACCCAGTAAACGAGGAAGAAATTCTGGTAAGAAAATCATGGAAAACTTACTACATGCCTATGATGCGGGGACAACAGGACAGGTAAAAGGCTTGATTGTAGGTTGGTATCGAGACCTCAAAACCAAAATGGAGGATGATATTCTAGATGAGGAAATGGAACCTATGGTGACTGATCCTAGGAATACAAGAGGTAGATTGTCCCTATTCAAGCAATCAATCCACCTCTATTGGACAATGAAGTGCCTAATGGAAAAGGCCATTGTAGCAATTCAAGAGGTAGGAGGTGACACAAAGGAAAGTTCCATATTGGCTAATATGCATAGAGACATTCAGGAAATACAACTCCAGGTTCATCACAAAAATGTGCATCTTGGTTGCACGGAACGTCAAATCGAAAGCATGCATCAAGTAGATATACTTGGATCAGGTGCCAAGGATCTGACACCTATTGAATATTCAGAGGAGTAATTCCAGAAGTCTAGTGTTTTTTTTGGAACATGAAGTGGAGGATAAAATTTAATTTTTAATAGTATGTCAAAATATATAGTACATAATATACCTTATAAGACATTTAGAGAAAGGATCAATTTTTTTCAATTTTTGTTTGCTTTTAACTCTTTGAGGTGGCTAACAGACATGGTTTCCTTCGAGCAGGTTGAGGCTACCAAGCATAGAATCTGATGATGTAGCCTAATGTTTTGTTTATATGAATGAATAGAGAGCCACTATCAATTTTACAAAAAAAGGAAAATGTTGTTATATATGCTATTCAATTTATAAGAAATGTCCAATTAAGAAATGATATCGTTGAAAATGTCTCTTCTTGAAAATGGTAAGGTCAACCTTTGTCTACCATTTTTCCATTGAATTGACATTTATCCCTTGGTGACAATCAAATGTATGCTCTATCCACATACCAATTTTCCATTGGATTGACATTTATCCCTCGTTGATAATGACATATGTGCTTTATCAACATCCCCATCGACAAACAATATCTCATCACATTTATTATTTTCACGCATTTCAATTCATTTCCTTTCTCCACCACAGTTTCAAATTCAATTTCCACAACCGCTTTTTCTCCCCAATATTCCAATGATATATTTACTCCCGTTATTGACTGCAGGCTATTGAAATGTTTACAATTCCGTTTTGTATTTATATAATCAATTTTTTAACATAAATGATATATTACTTAGATCGACAAGGAAATTCTAACAATGGTAGGGAAAAATTGAAACCATAGGTCGGAGAGGGTGGGATTTGTGGAGCCTAACGGGATATAAATGCTCCATGGAATCTCATCTACGATTAAAAATACAAAGTTGAGTCATGCACATTGTCTGTATGCACCAAAATGAAAATATATTTCTTATGTACCGACCTTATATTCATTAACATTCACTTTCAGATTATGGTATCGTGATATATTCAATCATATAGGAAAGTGGATATTTGGGTGTCTTTGATTTTGTGTTCATAATGATCTTGATGTTGTTAAATGTCTACAATTTATATAATATTATATGATTGTTTCCCACTCCAACTATTCTATATTATAGACAATTTGTTTGTTCAACTTAACTAATTTATTGAACAACTTATGTACTACATACATCTTTATGCTGGTTGACTCCTCAAACTAGTCAAGTAAGAAGCTTGTCATCTTCAAAATTTCTCTCAAGTACCATGGGTATGATTTTTTCTCTTATAAGAAGAATGCACAATCAAGTGTTTGAAAATGTACATACATTAAAATAATAGTTTATTGATTTTTTAAAATATAAAAAATAACTTGGATGTACCCAATCCCATTGGTCGTAAACACAGCCGAGGACAACCAATCCAACGATCTGAAGTAACGAGAGGGATATATAATTTCCCACTTGGCCATATATGGCTTGATTGTTTACACAGACTACACGACTGTCTATAACTTGATCTATCATAACACATTCTCAATGGGCCTAGGTGCAAGTGGAATATATATCTCGGTTGTAGGTAGAAACCTTGCCTTAGCGAGGGGTGGGTTATGAGGGGAAAAAAAAGGTAGGTGAAAATGAGGATTAGGAACCAAATTATCGACCAAATGAAGAAGAATCGACAGAGAAAGAAAATAATTTTTTTTTGTTTTATATATATATATGGAAAAGTGACTCCAACCGCAAAGTAAAGGAAAATACTAAATAATGGTTTCATACTTCCACCCAACCTGAATCGATCCACCTAGCTTTACTATGGGAATCCAAACTCATCAATCTTTCCCATTGACCGTCGATCAAATTTTTTCGATTATTGATCATCTGCCAGTAAACATGGACCACAATAAGAAAAAAGAAACCAATAGTTTCTTGTATGTAAGGCACACCAACAACATTATCAATCGATAGGCCATTTTATTACTTACTTTTTCTTTCAACTGTTGGACCTATACTTACACTATTATTTGATCGTGTTGCATGGACGACCAGACACGATAACGTTTGAATGAGGACCAAACCCTTACACATATTATTTTATTAGTGGAAGGAGGACTAGACCCGATAATGTTTTTCCAACCCCGATAGTGTTTGATTCAGGACCAGACCCTTACGCTATTGTTGGAGAAGACACTTACTTTGTTACTTGCCTTTTCTTCGAACCATCGTCTCTATTTTCCCTCGATTACTTATTCAGTTCAATTTCTCCAAGCCCATACCTTATATGTGTTCCTTGAGCTAGCTTTTAAGCTACTCGTTAGAGTAAACCCACATTTATTTCACGAGCCTCTATCGTCGTGACGGATTGAAATCTGAACGCGGGCCTTGCCAAAATACTTTGGTTCAGTGATAGCTCAGTGAGGCCGAGATATTTTCCCAGTGACATGGTAATGAACAGGTCCGCAAGGTTTTCAAGCACTTCCTTTTTCAGGTTCGAACTGTGACAGATTGGAACCAAGTCCGTGGGTTATTTCTCGAGTTCCCAGTAAAAGATTCTTCACATCCTCAGTAGTTTGCTGAGAAAAACGTCAGGCGAGAGTTTGCTATGAAAGTTCCTACTGCGGTGGATGTCGGGCATTACTGAGGGCTTGCTCGCGTACATGAGTCGGGCATTACTGACTTGGGGAAAAAATCAATTTGTTCTGTCAGCGGTACATCGGTGATTGGGTTTGTTCTGCGAGAGGCAGAAAGCTTCAGGAATATAGTCTAACATCACAGACGGTGATTAGGTTTGTTTTGCCAGAGGCAGAAAGTTGCAGGAATCCAGTCCAACTTGTTGCCCTGGAAAAACAGTCCCATTAGTCGCATGAGAGGGATGCGACTTAGACAAGTCGCATAGTCGCAAGCTGGTTCAAGTCGTAATCATGTTGCTTGGGCATGTTTATGCAACTTGTTACTTACCGATTTAGATAGGTCGAATAATCATATTTTTTTCCCAAACACCATTTATGGTAATCTTTTTGGGTGGTTGGATGCTAGTTTCTTTTTGGTAGTTGTTTTTTGGGTAGTCCGATGGTCTAAAAGAAGAATAAAATTTCTTTGTCTATGTGAGTTGTGTGAGAGATCGGGTACTAAATTACTAAAGGGTATTTTATGTTTATATAAATTTATTGGCATTTCAATAGAGAGAATTATTCATGAAATTCTAAACTCACGCAGTGTTTCTGGTGAAAATTAAAGAAATAAGAAGCAGAAAACATAGTTGAACTATGCATTCAATATTTATTTGATAATGGAACAAGAAACTTCACAACCCGTGGAAAAAAATGATATAGCTAAAGTGAAAATTGCCTCATCAGCCAAAGCTAGGAAGTGGATTTGTGTCAACACCAAACAATATCTAGGCATTTTAAAACAAAGGCTAGCTCGTTTGAAATGGGAGCAGACAAGGAAAAAAAGTCTCAAAAGGAAAGTACTGGAGGCCTTCACAAGACACAACATTCAAACAAGTCCTCTTTACAAGCATGTGGCCACAACAAAGAGTCCAAAGGAAAAGGAAAAATCATTTCTGATTCTGCCTTATATAGTCCCACATCCAAACCTCCCATTTGGTCATATGATCTTTATCTGAAAGAATTGTTAAATGTAAAAAAGAGGTTGGAGGTAGTAGAAGCTAAAGAGCATGAAAGAGATTGTAAAATCCATGTAACAGTAGCCGAAAACTAGGCTTTAGCAGAAAGCAACAAAGTTCTGAAGGAGTAAGTGGCATTGCTGCAGGAAGCTCTCCTGATAGGGAAGATAGAATGGCAACGCATGAAGGTGGAGGTGTAGAACATGAAGGAATTTGCAGTGAAGAATATATAGATGAAATGAATGTCAAACCATCCCAAGATAAGGGGAAAGTAGTTGCCCAAATAGAGAAGAAATGAAAGGAGATTTCGCAAAACTCTCCAAAACCTGGGCTCAAGTTATTAGCAATTCTGCAAAGAGAGAAGGAGAAAAAACATTCAGGTTGACAAAATCTAAGATAGAGAAAGAAAAGAACCACAAGATAGAGTAACAAACATAATTATTAAATGGGTGAAAGATTATGGGAAAAATGAATGTACTATTGACCTTGTAAGAGACTATTGAAAGACAAGTTGCAATGGCAAGCACATATATGCCAAACATGGAGAGTAGGTAAGCTTAATTGTGAGAGAGCTAGGCCCATAAAAGTCATCCGGCTTAGCATGTGTGATAAATATATCATTCTAAGCAAGAAGCAACTCTTGAGGGTTTCTCTATTTTTTCTAGAAGAATATTTACCATAAGACAACAAGAGGAAAGGAGGGACAAAATGAAAAAATTAAGGGCAGCAAGAGATGAGGGAAAAAATGCATGGATTTATAAAGGTAAACTTGTGATAGCAAAATTTGGACCTCCTTCCAAAACAAGGCAACAAAACGATAACAAAGAAGATGCAACAAACTCTTCAGCAAGAAATGAGGAAGCAAGGTCAGTTTGGGCAAGCAGGTAGAAAGACTCAATTGTGAGTCTTTCATGTCAAAACAAATAGCTAACAAGTCGTACACAGGTTTCCTTAATATTATCCTGTTGGAACTGCATGGGTTACCCATGGAGATAAGGACCTCGGTTAGGGCCTATTGCAGAAGGTAGAGACATAATTTTCCTCATACGAACACATGAGCATGAAGGGTGCAAGACACCTTTGTTTGAAGGTTACTTGAAGATAGAAGTGTGGAACAAGGCAGCATGGAATGACAAAGGGCACAGGGGTATCATGGTATTAGTGAGAGAAAAATAAGTTCGTTTCATTCAGCTAGAAAAATAAGACCCACATAATAAATTTGTCTGACTTAAAATATCTTAAAATGGAAATCACATCAGAATTGCAACATGCTATTTTGCGCCGCAAGTTTCAAAAATCTATAAAAGTAGAGGACTTGACCACAAGGACCCCCTTTCAACCATAAAAGCAGATATTGCAATATATTCTCAACTAGGTCAAGTCCTTATAGTGGGGGATTTCAATGCTAGAACTACAGGTGAACAAGCTAGCATTCTTTGTTGTAAAGAATATGGTGACCCTATCTAGCTTATAGAAGAGAGTAATCATCAGTGGAAAATAATTTCAAAGGATAAAGGCTGCAATCTCTTTGGAGAATAGTTGCTTATGCTATGTGAGGCTTTCCATTTAGTCATTTGTAATCGTTTGTCTAGGTGGGAAAAGTCCGGTAATTTCACTTGCAATACTTACAATAGAGGAAGTGTAGTAGATTATGTAATATGCTCACATAGTTTGTGTGATAAAATGGAGGAAGTGTTGATTGCAGATCAAATTTGGGACTTAAAATCAGATCACAATCCAATTTATTTATTTTTCTCTCGGATGGAAAGAAGCAGGTAGGCTAAAAAAATCAAGAGGTTCAACAAAATCCCCCAAAGGGAAGAATTATTTTGACTCTAGAGAATTGTAATACCTTCCAAATAATGCTAGAGAGGCTCTTTAAGAAGGATTAAATCTCATTTCAAGGCCTTCATAGTCACAAGTAAAAAAATTTAATTCAAAATGCACTTCCTAAGTGCAAAAGAGCAAAAATTAAGAAGCATGAAACAAATTGTTTTCTAGTTACTGCTTGGTTTGACAACGAATGCAAAAATTCAAGGAGAATGTGGAAAGAATCATATAAGGATAACATAAAGCTCAAAGCTTACAAGAAAATATTAAGAAAGAAAAAGGTTGATTTCATGGTTTCGAGGAGAGAAGAGCTAATATTCCTTGGGAAAAATAACCCCAAATTATTCTGGAAGGAGCTCCAACTGAAAAAAAGTGAAAAGTGAAAACAACATTAGAGATTTTGAATGTTTCAACTGTGCAATACAACTTTATGAGAAGGATACCAAGCTTGACCCTCCTCCCTTGGTCAACACAGACACAAAACTCTTCATGGTGCAAGAGGTAGAGATGGGTATCAAGAAGTTGGGTGTAGGAAAAGAAAAATACTTAGCTGAACTCCAAGCAGAGTATCTAAAGTGGTTCTTAAAAATTCTCTCACCCTACATCAAAAAAAAATTCAACAACATCATGCAGGAGGGGTTCCCCTCAGATTGGTCAACGAGTATGGAAATACCTTTTTTCTAGAGTGGGGGCATCAATAATCCCTCTAATTATAGAACCATAATAATAAACCCCTTGTTTGCAAAGTTATTTGAAAGCATGTTAGAAAATAAAATCAGCAAGTGGGCAGAAGAAAGAGACAAACATACTAAAGAACAAGCATCTCTTAGACCTTAACATTCCACAGTTGATCATTGTATAAATTTAAGGCACATCATTGAAAAATTTTGGGAAAAAAAGGAAGAATTTTTTTGTTGCTTTGTTGATTTCAGAAAAGTAGTTGACACGGTTCCTAGGGATAAGCTTTGGTGCAGAATGGAGGAACTCGGGGTTCCTAGGCATTTGAGAGCAACTGTGCATAGACTATATGAAGAGGTGAAAGTCAAAATTAGAACTTCAACAGGGATTTCTGAAATTTTTATAAGCGACATTAGGGTCAAGCAAGGTTTCCCTTTATCTCCTACCCTTTTTTATTTATATATGGACAAGCTTGAAGAGTGGCTAAATTCGCAAAGGGGTGACAGTATCCATTTGAGAAAATTCATTATAAGGCTTCTTTTGTATGCAGATGACCTTATATTTATTTCTAAATAAGATCTTGGTTTGCAAGAGCACTTACATTCCGTTGGGCGTTTATGTAGAATGGTGGGGATGCAAGTCAATATTAGAGAAATGAAAGTAGTGGTTTTATCTAACAAAAGAAATGATAACCAGCATAAGTTCTACTTTGAAGGCAACATTTTGGAAGAAGTTGTAGACTACAAATACCTTGGAATTAACTTCAACAGAAATTTAAGTTGGGATGGTTGTAGAAAGAAAATAAATTTGGGGGGTTGGAAATCATTTTATGCTCTTCAAAATAGGTGTAGAGAGGTGGAATTGTGGGACTAGAAAACCACTGTAACTATTTTTGAGCTTCTAGTGATTCTAGTGATTCTCTATGGTTGTGAATTTTGGGCCAGCGGCACAACCGACATGCAGTGGAAACAAACTGAGAAAATTCAGAAGCATTTGATTACAAACAAATTCAAAATTAAAAGTGTAGTTCCTTACGCTATCTTGTTAAGTGAAACACATGCTTATCCTATTCAATCCATTGCTATGGTGCGAGTCATAAGATATTTGAAAACAATTGAGAAAATGGAAGATAATAGATGGCCTAGGGTTATGTTTAATAAAATATGCAAAAGAAAGAAGACTTGGATGTGGAAAAATATCAAATGGTTTAGTGTCCTACAAACAGTAAAGAGATAAAAAACTTTTTTATGGATAAGCTCCAGAAATGTACTTGGGAAAAAGAGTTAGGGAGAAAGAAGAAGTACTACATTGAAGGGTTTAACCCGGCTCATAATCATCAGCAAAAAGTGTACATAGGGGCCAATATTTCTTGGAGATCTAAAATTCTTATTTCTCAATTAAGGACTAATTATCATCAACTCTGTTGTGAAATAGGGCACTGGAAAAGGTGAAAATAAATGTGGGAGGAAAGAGTATGGCTTTTTTTCTCTTACAAAAAAGTGGAAACAAAAAAAAAATTCATTTTAAAATGCGAGGCCTTCAAACACATTAGGGAAAATTATGCAGGTATGCTGGTAGCTAGATCCTGGGATAATCTATTCAGTGAAGAGTTTGTCGAGAATTTGGCAGCATTTATTGTAAAAATCCACAGGAAAAAGGCTAATTACAAGAGCCAGATGGAGAAACAATCTATCCTATAGGCTATTTTTAGCCTCGAGGACGTTAAAATTACTTTCTTTCTTTCTTTCACTCCCTCATCCCTAGTCAATGCGACGAATGCCCCACCATTTAGCCCCTACACCAAGACACGAGGAGTTATTTGGCTCAATTTTCTCATTTCATTAGGATACATGCCTTTCCTAAGCCCTATTCCAAAAATGATCTTGAAACATAGAAATATAACGTTCTATTGTGGTTAGCACATAACCTCATTATCACCAAGTGAATCGGTGCTTTCCAACTCGTTATTAGTGGGAACCAAAATCTCAAAAAATGTGGTTCCCACAACTCATTGTCGATATTTTTCGTGTATTTTTTCCCCAGTCGGACTGTCCCCATGTTGTGGAGGTAAATCTCCTCTGCGGACAAAGGCGATCCCTACTAGCCCAGACCAGGTCTAGCAACAAACGTTCACACTATAGTGCAGGTTCCTAATTGCAAATAAACCAACTAGCGATGAAGGCTTACATGGAATCCAACGTTGTTTCTTATAGAAGAGGTAGCGCTCCCGTTCCTTAGCCCTGGCAGATCACGATCCCCACGATCTCCGTGATAGGACACCTGCACAAGAGAGAAAAAAACAAACGCAAGCGTAAAATCCAGTAGATGCAACTATATGTCAGTCAGAAAGGACATAACTCATCATCATAGACAACAACAAGAGTGGAACCATAACCAATAGTCGCTTATTATTAATCAATCAAAGGAAGAATACAACCATAGTTCTGACGCTAAATTCTCCTTTGGAGGGTCACCAGCAGAACACGTCTCGAAAATCCTGTCAAGGATGGGACAAATCTCTCTCTTCGGATCTTTACAATAGTCTCCTTGCTTGAGTTTGGGCTTAGGGGAATAATCAAGGCTCTTGCAACATAAGGCTCTTGGGAACTTGGAGATTCGGAGATTAGCTCGCAATGGAGATGAGCAAGCTTTTATAGATGGAGGAAGGGGAGTTGGGATCCCTATAATCATGGGATTGGCCCTATCATCAAGGAAGCTTCCATGAGAGGTGGAAAACCACTTCCTCTCTATGGAAATCCGTAGCGAAACCTCCCAACTCAAGATAGATAGCAGTCCAGGAATTTGTTAGGACGAAACTTTCGCCATTTATTTTTAAAAAACATTGCTTAAATATGCTGGCGTGAGTGCGACTCTGGGACAGAGCGCCAATTGGCGCGTCCTCTTTGAAGGATTTCCCCCATTGGCGCGGGTACTAAACTGGCTGCCCGCGCCAATGCAAAAAGAGGTGTTTTTAGGGTTTTTTGGAAAGAGATGTCTTCAGGGAAATGAAAGCTCATGTTTAGAGGGATGTCATGAAACTATTTTCAAGTCTTGTCTATGCTCACAGGTCACGGAATGAGCCCTCCAATGTGTGGGATGGGGAATGGCAGGGACGGTGACAAATTACTATGTAATAGATGCCCCCTAAAGTATGAGGCCCGAATGAGAGAGAGGGGTGAAATTCTTTACGAGAAAATGTCCAACTGAAAACTCCGCCATCGGAAAACCTGCGTGAAGAAGTACAACTGATGTCTCAAATACATGATATATATGTGGTATGGGCCCAACCATCCATAACAGAGTATACAATAATCCGGGTCCAAGGCATGGACGCAGCCATCCAGTGAGGATCAATAAATAGACTGAGGTATGGTTGCAGCCATCTAGTAAGTGAATCATGTGACCAATCATAATAATCCACAAAATCGCAGCCTGGATTACAACAGACACAATCCAGGGTCTTGCGCTCCATCTCGACCTGAAAAAAGTACAAGTTCAAGCATGAGAATAAGTGAGCTGAAGTCGAACATGCAAGAACATCGTCTGATTACCAGCCAATGATGAAAGTTGTTAACAAACGCGAGAAGTACCACCATTAATGCCAATGGTCCTCAAGGTACTACAGGTACAATCTACGGCATGTGAACAGTGAGCTGGTGTCAAACACTTGTAGAATCACTCGATCAGAGGCCAATGATGAAAACCTTGCATCGAATGCGAAGAACCTGCCATTGAGGCATACAAGCTCCAAGGTACCAGAAGGGAGTCTCTAGATCAGCTTCCCGGATAATGAACTGAAGTCGACAGGAATTGACCTTGATCGAAGGTGGGCCATAGTGTTTCCCACATCATCGATGTGAGACAGAAGAACATAATGTCTTTGTGAATCAGGATCAGATGAGAATCAGAGGAAGGTTGATACTTGCAGAGGTCCACTTCTCTTGAACATATCGGCGGCACGACAGTGGATTTGGCAGTATTTGACATCAAAATATCAAAGGTCATGATGACGAGGCAAAGAGCAGATGAGAGGTCAAAAGGGATCACCCAAACCCATGGAGGCAAGTGGAAAACGAGATGAGATATCCCAAACCCGACAAGAATGCAGACAAGTGCCATGTTCAAGAGCGACATACTGCCGACACGACAATGACGTTGGTTCCATTTTCCCCACCATTTCTGGCGAGTACCTCTTCATTTTTACACAAGCTTGAAGAGGATACCATATGATTGTCATATAATTTCGTCCTTCGGACAAATCCATCCTAGTATATTTAACGAGCCCTAGGAAGGAGCGACTCGAATAACGTCATTGCGACTGAATTCGATGTCATCAGGGTTTAACGAGTCTAACAAAGGAATAACTCGACGTCTTTTCATGTTTAGAGAGTTTGAAAAGACAGCGGAAAAGTAAACTCCAACGGTCCCTTTTTGTAAATAGTTTCTCAGATCCGAAAAGGTAGAAAACTATGTCTGAGAAAACCTCCTAGTCGCGATAGGCTAGGGTATTCCTTTTTCGTAGATAATCTATCCCAGCCTGAAAAAGGGGTAAACGTATACTGGGTAGATGTCGTTTCGTAGCCACTTTAACGAGATCGAAACGACAAGGGACTCGACAATATTTTCATGTTTAGAGAGTCAGAAAAGAGCTGAAAGATGACTCCTCCTGGAGGAATGAGTGGTATAAAGGGTAGCAAAAGGTCCCGGTAATGATGGAACTGCTCAGAACAAGTAAAGGTTAAGAGGCTGGCTAACAAGACCACTCATCGCAGTGGTTCCTCAGGAATGGGTAAAACAACCAAGTGAAGTCATATGATCGGCCAAGAAGATAGTGACGATGGAGTGAGAAAACCAAGGCTCATCTGGAAAAACAGGTTGATAAAATGGAAATCACAAGGGGTAAAATGGGAAAGGTTTCATTTTTACACAAGCTTGAAACAAAGATAAACTATGCTTGAAATCGGTTTCATTTTTACACAAGCTTGAAAAGAAAACAAACTATGCTTGAAAAAGTTAAGGATGCCCCCAGCATGGTGACTCAATTCGAGGTACATGCCCCCCAAGCTTCAATCCATATGAAAGGCAGATGGAGTGAAGGTTCAAGTTACGAGATCTAATAAATACTCGACTTGGATTTTACGAGATTTGATCAAATACTCGAATTGAACAAGAACGTGTTTCATTATTTTAACGAGGTTGACACATTAAAAGAACTATCCTCAGGACACCTTGTTTCATGGTTTAAGGAGCTTGGCACAAGACAAGGAACTCTGCTCCGACAACCTTGTTTCATTTTTTAAGGAGCTTGACACAAGACAAGGAACTCTGCCTTGAAAACCTTGTTTCATTTTTTAAGGAGCATAACAAAAGACAAGGAACTCTGCTCTGACAACCTTGTTACATTTTCTAAGGAGCTTGACACAAGCAGAACGAACTGTGCTCCGACCAGACTCGGTTTCATTTTTTAAGGAGCTTGACACAGGAAAAGAACCATGCTCCGACTGACCTCATCATAATGAATATGAAGTCATAGCTTCCAAGAGTTCCACTCCCGATGGAAGGAAAACATCCTGGAAGTCAGGACCCAATGCCCCCAGCACTTGATGTACAACGGCAATATCACTAAGTACAGGCATAGGGTAGGTAGCCACATAGTTGACCTGCGATGGGGCAGATACAATGGGTGGATAAAAACTAGGAAGGGATGATGGCGGGAAAACCGCCACATCAGGACCAAAGAACAAAAGATGATCAATGGTCACGATCCGTCCTTCATGTGGAAAACAGACCACATGAAAAAGGGAGGAGACAAGAGCTCCCATGGCATAGGTGTAATTGTGCCCCAAGAGCAGATTGAAATCCAAGGGGCCTGGAACAACCATCACGTCCATATGGACGGTTTTACCTCCCAAAGTAACAGGTAACCTCGGAAGGATCCCTAACGGTTGACTATTTCTTCTGTTAAACGCCAACAGATTCTGCGTAACAGGCGCAAGCGGCGATGAACTGAAGTCTTGCTAAGTAGTTGAGGATAAAATACTAATAGATGCACCTTCATCTATAATGGTGCTAGGTACAACCAGACCAAAAGCCTGTACTGTGATCTCGAAAGGCACGTAAGACGGAAGGCGGTATCCTAAAAATCGACTCCAATCAAAGGAAGCGACCAAACTACTTGGAGGGGCTACCATTGAACCAAGAAGGTCTTCCCATGGTGTTACGGAAGGAGCATACTCCACGACTTCCCTCACAGAGTCGGGAAGAGTATCCTCCAAGACCTCCATCACGGGAGGCGGAGGAGCCACTTCTTGAGGTACAGGGACAGGAGAATCTTTCTCCAAGTCCGAGGAATCTGAAGAAACAAGAAGAACCTAAGGGGTGTGAAGTCCACTCTCGATGGAAAAGACCTGGTGCACCGCAGATGGGGCTAGTTCAACCAATCCCACGACCAATGGTTGGTTCGGAATGGATTCCTGAATTTGAATTTCTGAGGGAGCGGGATCGACCAAGGATGACTCTTGACCAATCATGGAATCAGCTGGTGGAGGACTCAAAGAAAGCTGTTTATAACCAGTCGGGAGGCGTGGTGTAGAAACAGTTGAGTCCCAAACTCACTTGGCTTCATCCATATACGGACAAAGGTGAATGGCATGGTGCCGCTCACACAACTTACAGGGATTGGTAATCTTACCCTGCTTCTTAAGAGTTTTACCAGCACTAGCTGAAGACGTGCCCCCAACTTGACTCCCAAAAGCCAAAGGCAACAGCGGAAGACCATTGGACCATGCTTCGAGCACCTTGGGAATGCCAAGGCAGTCTCGAAGAAGATGGTCTCCTGTGCACAACATGCAAGGGAACTTGACTTTCCACGAAGGGTTGGGAGGCTTATCGATGGGGGACTTCTTAGGCACAATAGTTGCAGAGCTAGCCTCTCCTTTATCGGACTTCTTATTCTTTGTCTTCTTCTTATTCTTCTTAGCCACCTGGTTACTCGAATCCAGACTTTCACCAGGCGAAGTAGAAGAGGAGGACATAGAAACAGACGAAGAAGGGGAGAGGTCCACCTTGGAATCAACATGATGTTGTTCAGGTGGAGGAACAGATTGAACAGTAGTCGAGACATTCGGAACCACAGAGGTTGAAAACAACCAAACAGGAAACCCAACAGTTAACCCAGGAAGGGACAACATTGCCATATAAGGAGTGCCAACATTTCCAAAAGGAGGAAAAGGACCCGGATTCCCATCGAAAGGGATTCCTTGGTTGGTGAACTCTGGAAAAGTTTCCATCGGAAACGACCCAAAACAACACCCTAAGGAAACTAACTTTAACCAGGAATATTTCGTGGGCAGTTAATTTTTAAAACATTGAAACAAAACTCTACAGTTTCATCTTTTAAGAGTCGAGAAACAAGAAAAAGGTGACTCTATCACTTTCAGATTGGAAACAAGCGTGAAAGGACAAGCGCTTGATGACCTTTTCAAATTTAAAGAGTCAGAAAAGATTGAAATGACTACTCAGGAATTCTAGGCAAAGGGTGTACCAAATGACCGTGAACTGCAATATACACCTTGGTTTCAAAATGAAAGAGAAATCAACCAAGGACTTAACGTACGTGCAGGCAATCTCCTTGAATCATGTGTCCGGTGTATCACGGGTATAAGGCAGTAGACTCGGCTTCCTATGGATAAAGGATAGAAACCTAGTGGGGTCTCCCTTTATATACACGACGGTATGGGGAGCATAAGTCCGTACTAGTGCTGTCTAAAGCCAAGAGGCGAACGACAGCTACTAGGTTTAAAGACGCCGGAACATGTCTCTAGCCTAGACCACTAAATGTTGCGTTAATTTTTCAATGTTTCCTTAGTGTAAATTGAGTAAATTTTAATGTTTATCTTCAATTACGTTTAACTTTTCAGGCCCTAGCGAGTGTCATCTGACAATCTCCTATATGCAGCTATGTGAGAAAAGAAATCTTTCAATTTGATGAATGCTATCTAGTTAAGGATAGAGATTCAAACAATGATGAAAAAACAACACTGCAAATGAAATATTTTCCAAACTAGATGACTTTCACTATCCAAAAGTAATTTCAAACATTCAACGATGCGAATTATGCAATGTAATCTATGCAAAATTCTCCTTTTCGAAAACTATGCAATTGTAATCTATGCACAATTTCCTTTTTCTTTTCAAATGATAAGAATGCACTCAGTGGATTTTTCGATGAAATGAGAATCTACTTAATGCATGCTTTTAATAAAAGAGAATGCAATCAAAGTGATTTCTAGTTTTCAATCATTAAACAATGTAATCTAGGTTTAATGATAAATCTCAAAAATACTTTTCAATGCAATGTGATCTAATGCATTTTAACGAAAATAAAACTTTGAGACGAAAACTAAATGAACGCAAATCTTCTTAATGAAGGATGAAGGCAAAAGAGATGTAAACAAACACTAAGAATGCAATCATTGTTTCAAGACAGTTTGTAACAAAATTCCTCAAAAGGTGACAAAACACAAAGAGGACTTCTAAAGCATGAGATCAAAACAAGGCATCAATTCCCTTTTACATCAAAAAATCATCGAGAGAAGACATCCCAAACAATGAGCAATGTAATCTATGCTCATACAGGAAAAAGACCGGAAGGGAAAGACACACTGGTGAAGGATTTAGGGAAAGAATCTCAATTTTCATACACCTTGAAATTGGCCCGACTTGTACATTGACAAATAGCGCCAACTGGCACAACTTGCTCACTGAAAACTAGCGCCAATGCCCAATTGGCATGGGTTTCTAACTGAAAACAAGTGCCAATGCCTGAAAATGAAAAAACAAAGAATTTCTCCCAACCAAGACCATACTCACCACTTCAAGCAGAATCCAAAACAAACCCAGAAGAAAAGTACTGACCAAATGAAACTTCCGAACAAGGGTAAACCCTAGCACCTACAGAAGATGGCATGACTGTCTGGCTGTAATCTATGCTAGACAGGGGATGGCACGAGTGATGAACTAGCAACCCGCGCCAATTGGTGCGACTATCAGGGTGGAAACCGCGCCAATCAAGCCAATTATGAAAAGGTGAAAATTCAAGAAAGTAGAGGTCAGATCTGATCCTCTAGGGGTGAACCAAAAGCAAAACATAAGAAGAGCCAGCCAAAAGAGCCGATCAAGCAAGAAGAATCGAAAAACAACCGAAAATATGAGACAATACTCCAAGTTTTCAGTTTACAAACTAAACCGGAGATTGACTGAAGCAGCTTTGATCTACTTCGCAATTGTAGAGAAAAAGCATTTCGAAGGCTATCTAGCCAAATTCAGGCTCCGTCTATAGTTTACAAAGAAGAACAACAACAAGCTAACGATCCCCAGTATGGTCACCAATTTGTTGTGGAGGTAAATCCCTTCTGCGAACAAAGGCGATCCCTACTAGCCCAGACCGGGTCTAGCAACAATTTTTCACGCTATAGTGCAGGTTCCTAATTGAAAATAAACCAAATAGCGATGAAGGCTTACCTGGAATCCAATGTTGTTGCTTGTAGAAGAGGTAGCGCTCCCGTTCCTTAGCCCTGGCAGATCACGATCCCCACGATATCTGTGATAGGACACCTGCACAAGAGAGAAACAAAACAAACACAAGCGTAAAATCCAGTAGATGCAACTATATGTCAGTCAGAAAGGACATAACTCATCATCATAGACAACAACAAGAGTGGAACCATAACCAATAGTCGCTTATTATTAATCAATCAAAGGAAGAATAAAACCATAGTTCTGACGCTGAATTCTCCTTCGGAGGGTCGCCAGCAGAACACGTCTCGAAAATCCTGTCAAGGATGGGACAAACCTCTCTCTTCGGATCTCGACAATAGTCTCCTTGCTTGAGTTTGGCCTTAGGGGAATAATCAAGGCTCTTGCAGCATAAGGCTCTTGGGAACTTGGAGATTCGGAGATTAGCTTGCAATGGAGATGAGAAAGATTTTATAGATGGAGGAAGGGGAGTTGGGATCCCTATAATCATGGGATTGGCCCTATCATCAAGGAAGCTTCCATGAGAGGTGGCAAACCACTTCCTCTCTATGCAAATCCGTAGCCAAACCTCCCAACTCAAGATAGATAGCAGTCCAGGAATTTGTTAGGACGAAACTTCCGCCATTTATTTTTAAAAGACACTGCTTAAATTGGCTGGCGCGAGTGCGAATCTGGGACAGAGCGCCAATTGGCGCGTCCTCTTTGAAGGATTTACCCCATTGGCGCGGGTACTGAACTGGCTGTCCGCACTAATGCAAAAAGAGGTGTTTTTAGGGTTTTTTGCAAAGAGATGTATTCAGGGCAATGAAAGCTCATGTTCAGAGGGATGTCATGAAAGTATTTTCAAGTCTTGTCTCTGCTCACAGGTCACAGAATGAGCCCTCCAATGTGCGGGATGGGGAATGGCAGGGACGGTGACAAATTACTGTGTAACACCCCATATGGATGAAGATTTGTTTCAGTGATGGTACATATCAAGAATCCAACATGGCTCACCCTACCTTTCATGATAGGCCATTAATGTGTCAAGTTACCAAAGAAATCCAAGGAAGAATCAAAAGCTATGGATATGTCCAAGTTTTGCACAGCTAGACTCAGAAGGCATGATCCCCTCAAAGTGATTCTTAGTTAGGCCAATATTCACAATAAGAAATGACCTTACAAACAGGAAGAAGACCCCGAGGAGAATAATTTTGAAATCCTTTGTATAAATCTCCGAGCTAGAATAAAAATCACCAAAATCCTTCTCAGCCTATAGAAGAAACTTTAGCTACATCAGAGGCTCCTTCAAAGATATATGCACTGACCAAGGAAGAGCTAGAGTATAAAATGTTTCAGGCTCTGAAATTAGCTTGAAAAATGAAAGGAATTTATGCTCACCCACAAACAAATACATGGTAAATTCAACAAAAAGTGGGACCTTTCTACATATATATACAACATTTTATTTGCATTTTTCAAAGTGTAATTACGAGATGCTAAAATCACGGTGGATGATTTTCCTGATGCCATTGATCCCTGATCCTCATTTATTTCTCGTTAATTCAATTTCCTAATTTCTTTGTTACCATATTTGTTTTGTAACACCAAATTCTCTTTGGAATTAATACCTTGAACTTCTTCGTTTCTTTTTCTCTCTCATAATTTATCTGTAACACAATATTTTTGTTGAATATGTTTATTCCATGATTTAATGTTTATATGAAGCTCACAAAGCTCAAAAACATTTTTGATATCACAATACTTCTAAGGTTGCAACATTCTCAACAACATGGAGAGTGTGATCTTCCCAAAAGTCTCTTGACTTTTTTAGATGTTATGTTTCTTCACGAACATGATGTAATAACTTTTCCACTCTAGACCATTGCTCAATCTCTACTTGGACTTACTAATAAATATCCCCGATGGTAGCCTTGCCATGTTTCGAGGAGAGTTTGTTCTCTTGTAATGTTTCCTGATAAATTTTTCGAACCTCAAAAACCAATCAAGACAAACCTGGAATTTACAAATTTAGGGAAAGAAAACCATCAAGAAGAATGCCATCTTTGTGATGCAATCAACAATGCAATTTACATGCCTATTTTTTTCTTCCAATTGCATCTATTCTTCTAGAACTACCATTTACAGAAGTGCTCAATATCAATGTATATTCCTTTCGTACCTTCGCTGCAACTTATTTTCTCTCGTTCATGCCCATTGACTACAGAGAAGCGTGCCTTTAACTGAGAAAACCCATATGTTGACTAACAATAATTGAAAACGAAAAAGAAGTGGAGTAGAGGATTTTCCCTTCTCAACATTATGAATCAGTTAAATAAGATTACATTGCGAACATCATCAATAAATGACTTCAATGAAACTGAACTAAAACTAGACTAAGTGAAACTGAACTCAGACACTTGGTGGATGGTTTCGACACCTAGCAGGTGGTTGGAATTAGATTCTCCAACACTCCCCCTTAATTACAACCAGATAAATTTTTTATTAATATACCTGCTGGTCTATGTCTTAGAAAGGATTATAATTTTAAAAAATTGACTTCAACTAGATTTAATTTTCTTCTTCTCTTCTTCCAGATTCTAAAGCCTCTAAATTGTTTCAGATTTTTTCTTTGTTGTATCCTTCAAACCTTAGTTTCTTCACTTGCTCGTGTAGGTATTCCATTGTTCCATATTATCTAAGAATGTCCTGGACTTATTCAAGAAATGACTTGTATGTGCTTTACTGCCACATATTGTCTTATGTAGTATGCTTTTCATCAACAATCTGTTGCAACATAAGATGAGAGTAATATTTTATCTCTTCAAAACTCTGATGCTTAACAATTTCATTGACATGTTCGTCATGCATGCTGTCTTCAAGATTCATATCTACAACTTCTGTATAGAGCTCATCTAGACATGGTGTTGCAATCCATATTTCAAGTAACTTTAACACTTCTTCATAATAGATCTATTTACCTGCACATTGGAAATCAATGGTAAGTTTAAAAATATCTCCAAAACGATATTGGTTTTGTCCCTTCTGCTCAGCAATGGAAGCTTTCTCACATTGCGCTTCCTTCTCTACTTCTACCTCTATATTTTTTTTTTCTTTCTCTTTGTGGGCTTCCTTCTTTTCATCTTCCTCTATTTGTGTTTTTGTCTCTACCTTTATCTATGTCTCTATCTTTGTGTCTTCTTCACTAACCTGTGCTATTGAAAACATGTTGTCTTCCACTGACTCAAGTGGGGTTATCTCACCAAATAGCATCATGCTAATATGATGTTTTTGTTTCATCATCTGCAACCTATCATCATTAGCCAAAAATTTTCTATCAAAATTTACATCAACAATATTAGTCACTAGATTTACCATAGTATTTTTACTCTCATCGGTAAGCTTTGTTCTTGGTATTACCAAATCATCATCATCAATCTCTGTTGTTGGAATAGAAAAATCATCATCAACAAGCTTTATTTTTGGTATCACCAAGTCGTCATTAGCAAGCTCTATCTCTAGATTCATCAAATCATCATCAACAAGCTCTGTTGTTGGAATCACCAAGTCTTCACCAGCAAGTTGTGTTTTTGGATTCACCAAATTTTCGTCAGCAAGCTCTATTTTGGGATTCATCAAATCATTTTCCACTTTTGGTTGTGCACAGTGGGGTTCACAAGCATATTCGCTGCTTCTCTACTGCTTCTGCAACTTCTTCACAGACATCGTCCACTTGTGGTTGAACACAGTAGCATTCAATAAACGTTTCATCTCATTATATATCTACTACTATAGATCCACCTTTATCTTCAAATTCAATTCTCCCCCTTGCACCAAAACATCTCTCAAGGGTATCCAAGGCCTCCTTGGCTATCTTGGCATTTGAAATCAGAGGGAGAATGATGTCATCGATAGATTATTTTATGCATTTAATGCAAAGGCATATTTTTTCCTCTTCACCTCTAGATCTAAAAATATCTCAAACATTTCCTGTTGTCGCTTATGCCTCTTAGCTTTTCCCATTGTTGATTCTTGGCTCAGTTCGACTCAATAAGTAACACAAATTGTACACATTAAAACTAACCCGACTTTACTCTTCTACAACAATCTTACAGTGGCGCGACTCCGTAACATCGCATCCGCATTGGTGGCATTGAAAAAAAATCACTATTTGGCTCAAAAGTGCCCTGATCAGCCCTACTATCGTGCTCAAAGTAGTTTTGATCAGTCATAGTATTAGCCTCAAACCAACATTGATGGATGATCAGCCTGCTTTTTCCTTCAAAAAGAGCATTGATAAAAAAAAAACTTAAAAAAAATCACTCAACTATCAGGGGCATCTTCTTCTACTGGTTCTTTATTATTTTATTTTTTTTGGATCTATGCACCTAAACAATATTCCTTTGGACATCACGCTCACCTCATGCTCACCTTGCACTCACGTTGTTGCTCTGGATTCCTACACAACATAGCTTCTATCTTTGATCTCTGATGCTCTCAATTAGTCTTACACAAGCTAAGCGCTGTCCCTTTTAGGTAGGAGGCATCTTAAAACTTCTTCAAACTTCTGCTGCTCTCTCAAAGAGTCTTGTGCAGGCTCACCTCTTCTCTTTTTTGCTCCAACTTCGCTCACGTTGCTGCTCTCTTAGGGAGTCTTATGCAAACTAGCTCTCATACCATGAAAATAATTGAAAATGAAAAAGAAGTGGAGAAAAGGATTTTCTCTTCTTAATATTACAAATCAATTAAATAATATTATATTGGGAACATCAGCAATAAATGACTTTGATGAAATTGAACTAAAACTCGACTAAGTGAAATTGAACTCGAACACTTGGATGGACGATTTCAACACCTAGCACATTGTTGTAATTAGATTCTCAAACATTGAGTCGACAACATCAGTTTTGATTTATATAGCTGATATTGAATGAATATAGTTGAATGTAATGTTATGTAGAAGGTAGAGTACAATTAAGATTAGACGCTAAGACATTTTATGAAGTTTCAATTTTTTGATCAAAGACAAATCTAGAATGGTAGCTCACCTTGCTTATGTACGTAGGGGTGAATCTGTATCATTGATAATGTATATTTCATATTCCAAGACATATGAAAAAAAATAATTCTAAAATATCTAAGCTTTGGGAATGGGTTACATAAAGCATTCAGAAGAATGGAGGAAATTGAAAAATGTAGAACTTGCCTCAAATTTCATTACATATTTCATGCAAAACTTGGTAAATGACAAAACGAACAAATGATAACCTATAGATTGGGTAGTGGAAGAATCAACCAATACAATTTTCTCCACCCTATTCTAGAGGGCCTCGGCGTTATTTTTACTGTAAGATAGATCTTTCGAACGTTTTCACAACTAATTCATATTTGCAAAGCGTGATATCATAAATTTCTGACTAGAAGCTTATTAAGAATTGGTTGAAAATGGAAAAAAAAAAATGTTTCATCCACTTCCTCTATATACCAATTGATCTAAGTGTTCATTTTATGCATGTTTCTCGGGTTACTACAGTATACAAAGAAGTATGCCACTTCCAAACCTTAAACATGCACAGACTCAATTCAACTTGAAGAAGAGCTTAGATATATATTTTTCCATCTAACGATGGACGATGTCAACCACTTTTCATAAAATTATAAGCCATAAGTTAGCATCAATCCAATTCCAAAGAAAAATTGTGAGAATTCAATAGTATCTATAGAAACACATTAATCAATATTTTTCATATAGTAACCTTTATTTCCACTAGTTCTTCATACTGTTATGAGTTATAAATATTTCAAAAGAATGAATATCTTTAATTTAACAATAAGAAGCTCACAATTATCAATAATTTTATATTTATCAAAAAGAAATAAAAATTCCTATATTTAACAAGTTTAAATATTTTTAAAATCAATAATGATATATTCATTATATATTTTAAAAAATAATAATATATGGAAAAGAGAAAGAGATAAATTAAATATTTTCAAAAATATTTTTATTTAGAAACAAATATTATGAAAATAAATTCATATATTATAATAATTTTAGTTGCAATTGGACTTGGAAAATCTGATCCCACTCTTGCATTCGCTTTTCCAGTGATTGAAAATGCGACCTGTGTCCTAATCGCTAAATCTCCTTCATTTTGTTCAAATGTTCGAACCAATCATACCAATCACTACATCGGAGTCATATTCAAATTCAACCCACAAATGGCTTGCATTGGGTCTCTCGAGGCCGAGGAAGTATGGGGCTCGCATCATGTGTAGTTGAAGTACACGATCAGGAAAGATGCTGAGAACTGCTCGTGATATCTGCATCTCCTCTGCTTTGTGCTCCCTTATCCTTGCAGAGGATACTTGGAAAAGAGTGTTATACACATGAAGCAACAATGTATCGTCATGTCATGCATCCATAAAAGAGCCTGATTATTTTTTTACGATGACCTTGAAAGAAGTAATGGTTGATTTGTACCACTACCTGTGAGTGAGAAATACTGTTCGTTTTGAATTACTATCAACTCGAACCATGAATGTCTTTCGTCCATCATTGGCACATCCATCCAATAACAACTATTATAGAAATAACACTAATAACAACAACGACATTGATATTGTTGATTTTCTAGTGATATCAAGAGAAACCATTATGAGATTTTGTTTCACTGCTAATGCCACTTAGTTTATAGAACAAGAACCATGAAACAAAATAAAAAGTAGATAGACTTCTAAGATGGAGCATTTCCTTCTCAATCAATCTAGACATTGTAATAACATAGAGCACTAGTTTCTCAAACAAAATACATACTATAAATCAATTCACTAACGTGTCAAATTTTATCAATCACATCTTGTTAAAGGGACGACATTTAAGCCCAAGATGTAAGTATTTCATCCATCTGAGTCCGCAAATATTTTAGCATCTATTTAGACCTGTATGAATGCATATGTCTTATTACTGCAATGCATATAAGTGAACAATTTATTATGCAGATTATCTCCACTTATTATTTATAACTAATCAGATTTGATTTGAACACAAAATTATTCAACAATCACATGTAGAAATAAAAAATTTCTTAGCTACAACTAGTGAGACTTTAGGAATTAATTACACAAACGATAATATTTTTTCTAGCAGTTGGAATAATATTGTGTGGTCTATTTTATCTCACCAATAACCTTGGAAATCATGCAAAATAACAAAAAAGACATAATAATAGTTTGTCACATGAATATTTCATAAAAAGAACATGAATTCAAATAATAAATATATCATTGGTCAGTCACAAACACGATTTCTCAAAGCGACAATGTTATGGAAATGTTTACTTATTGTAATTTTCTTTACGCATTTTGATGATAGATTTGGAACTGGCTTTGCTAATGCTTGAAATATAACACCAATGACGTTGATATGCATCTCTTAAGGCCTTTCCATGACGAGACACGAGTTTCAAAGAAACGTTGTAGTATGCATTCACACGATGTATAATTAAATAGGGTGAAATGTTAGCATGTAAAAATGTGAAAATATTAATTATTATTTTGAAATTTTATATTCAAAATTAATGAGGGTGTAAGATATAGAGTTTTTTTATTAGAAATTTTGTGTGCACGTAAATTTTTAGTAAAAAAAATATTTTTTTGTCATCACTATCTTCAATGTAATTAAATTTATTTAGTTATTTGTATTTTATAAATAAAAATTTATGATTATTTATGTTTTTTTATTTTTTTTGGGGAATTATGCAACTGATTTTTAATTCTAAAATCTAATTATGAGCTTGGGGAGATTATCTTCACAAATATTATATTCCTTAGGTGTATCTTTGCACCTTTCGGGGTAGTTTCTAGTTTAACTTCCACCTTTTGTTCTAAAATATTCTTAGCAGTGGTCAAACATAAGAAAACAATTATGTCTTTAATTCTATTTAATTAAATTGATTAATTAAGAAAAATGTCATGTATGAACATGAGTTATGGTTTTTTTGGTATGTAGTGTCAATAATTGAAGATAGTCTCCCATGGTATTGTAACAAATTATATGTATTGATTAATAATCTAAATAGTAAAGTGGAAGTGAATCTCATGATTAACAATCTTGTTATATGTATTTTATTTTTTTATGTATATAAGTTAACTCAATTTGTTTTTCTCAATGTGAGATGTATTATGAGGTGATCATTTGGATACCTATAAATATTTACCAAACATTTAATTTATACCTTACACTAATCTAATTTTAAATTAATCCAATATTAAAAATTCCACCCCAAATATACATATTTACCGAAAAAACTAACTAACTAAAAGAACTTGCTTGTTTGACACCATATTTGCATTAGGAAGTAAAATTGCAACCAGAAAACAAAAGAGTTAGTATATTCCAAATATGAACTTCCAAAAATGTGAAAATGTGAAAATGAGGGTCGAGAAAGGGTTAATAAGCTTGGCTAATCTCTAAAGTAGAATATTTTGTAAAGGCAAAAAAAGGAAAAAAATGACACTTCCTCGTAAATTTTTCATAGAAAATTAGCGTCCGTAAAAAAAAAGGGCAAAACCTTGAAGAAGAAGTAGATCCATCAATCAAAAAATAAACAATGAGGAATGTAATTATGAAAAAATAATCTAAAAAATGGTACACCAACACTCATAACGATGTCTGAACGTTATCACCATCACACTGATCAAAGAAAATTAACAACAAAAAATAAATGACAATAAGAGTGTATATATCATTTGCTACTACACAATCAATAAGGGGTTACTCTTTCATCAACTTGCTTTGAACTCCACCTATAAAAAAAGACACCTTACCATATTAAACATGGTCAAATGTGTTAAAAATTTACCAAGAGAAAAACCATAAACATAATGCTTATTCAGGAAAAAAAATCCCAAGGAAAATAAGCTAATATAATATTTATTAGTCCCTTGGAAAAATGAGCATTCATACCTCACATACTTTCAACCCTTGCAATGGCATGTTTCCAAGCCTTTTAAAGGCCTCATTACATGCACTCCACAAAACATAACATTTAAAAACTAAACATGTGCCACAAACCACCATTGTTGACCAAGTCACTTTCTCTTTCACTGATTCAAGTTTACCTAACAAGCCTCCCTTAAAACTTGACTTGGGTTTCCTTCAAACAAATCCCATTACATGCACTTCAGGGATATAGAACCATCAAAAACAAAAAGTATGTGCTCAAAACCACCATTGTGCTCATAGTTTGGACATTGTGCTCATAGATGTATTTACATATTATTGATAAAATTAAGAATATGTTCCAAAGTATGTTTGTCATGTGTTACCTTTAAATTCCTATTTATAACTTGAATTTCCTATTCCATGTCATCCAACATGTATAAACTGATCAACACCCTATTAACTAGATTAGTCCAAATGATGGGAGTATTACAACTCCTCCCATACAGTGCCTCAGAGGGACTCATCCCCAATGACTCTTGATACCCATTGTTGTATGAAAAATTAATCAATGGTAGATACTCTTCCCATTTCCGCTGTTGACGCATCACAAACATCCTTAACATTTCCTTCGAGATCCTGTTGACCCTCTCAGTCTATCCATTTGTCTGTGGATGATAAGTTCTATTGAAGGGAAAATTTGTTTCCAATATTGAAAAAAACTCCCAAAACATGGAATTTAACTTGTTATCCCTCTCTCACACAATATTCATTAGAACACCTTGAAATATCACTACATATTTGATAAACACTTGTGCTACATCACCAGCTAAATACCTAGTAGTCACTGGGATGAAGTGTGCAACCTTTGTCAACCTATCCACAACAACCATGATAGAATCATGTTGTATTGCTCTCCTCAGCAAACTTGCAATAAAGTCCTTGGAAATGACCTCCCATTTCCATTTTGGAACCATAATAGGCTGTAGTAGTGTACCTGAATTCCTACACTATGCCTTTACCTGCTAACAGCACAAACAGCTAGCCATGAGCTCTACTACATCCTTCCTAATATTCGTCCAATAATAGAACCTCTTTACTGCAGTTAGTGTCTTCTAAGAGCTCGAGTGACCTGAATATGGCTTCGATTGAAACTCCCTCAAGATCACCTTCTTGCGCTCTCTATTTTCTCGAACATATATCCTTTCTCTAAATTTGACCAATCCATCTTTCATGAGATGATAGTGCACATCCTGTCCACCTGCACCTATAAATGTACCTGTACCACTATTTGTACCTCCACTTCTATGTGTACTTGTACATGTACATGTACCTATAACTGTACTCTACTGCAATCTGTGCCTAAGCTCCATATACTTTACATCCTATTGACATTCTTACAATATCCTATCCTGTAAATCTATCCCATAGGAGCTCATAGTTGCAATGTGATTTACCTATATCTGTCTTCTAAGAGCATCTCCAAGTTGTCTTTACCTTTGATGTATTTTATCTTAAAATCAAAATCACTGATCATAGCCAACCATATATCTTTCCTAATGTTCATATTTGGCTAGTCAAATGAATATCTCAACCCACTGTGATCACTCATCAATACAAACCTCTTTCCCAGAAGATAGTGCCTCCACATCTTCAATGCATGGATGATCATTGTTAGATTAAGACAATGTTTCAGATTGTTTAGTTCGTGCTCATTCAGTTTCGTGACTCATAACATATAACCTACCAATCCTACATAAGAACTTCACCAAGGCCTATTTTGCAAGCATTTGTGCATACTATAGACTCTTTCTTTAGATCTGCGATCTTCAACACTAGAGAATTTGTCAACAACTACTTAATATGTTCAAAAATGGCCTCACACTCCTCTGTCCACTCAAAATTCTTACCTTTCCTCTATAATGATGTAATCAAATAATCAATATGTGAGAATTTCCTGATGAACCTTGTGTGATACCCTGCCAATCCCATTAAGGATCTCACCTCATCTAGATTTATAGGAGCTTCCCATTCCATTATGTATCTTGCTTTTTCTAGATCCAATGTTATGCCCTCCATGGAGACAACATGTCCCAAGTAATGTACCTCGATATGAAATAAACTACATTTGCTAAGCATAGCATACAATTGACGCTTTCTCAACAATCTCAACAATGTTGTTAAATGCTCGGCAGTTCTTCTTCATTTTTATAATGTACTAATATGTCATCAATGAATACAATTACAAACTTGTCTAGATAAGGATTCAACACACCATTCATTAAACACATAAAGGTAGTTGGAGCATTATTGAAACTGAATGGAACTACAACAAACTCATAATTCCCATACTTGGTCCAGAAAGTTGTCTTGTATATCTCCTCTTATTTTATGTGTGCCTGATGATATACTGATCTCAAGTATATCTTAGCGAACATTATTTTTCCCTTAAATTGATCAAATAGATCATCAATCCTCAGTAATGGGTAACTTTTCTTGACGGTCACATTTTTCACCTACCTGTAATAAATGGATAGTCTGAGAGTACCATAATTATTCTTCATGAACACCATTGGTGCACCCTAAGGCGATACACTTGGCCTAATGTATCCTTTCTCAAGAATCTCTTTCAAATGAAACTTTAACTCTACCAAATCATGTGTGTTCATCCTGTAAGGTGATTTAGAAGCTGGAGCTACCCCTGGTACCAAATCAATAGAAAAATATACTTCCATGTGAGGTGGAAACTCTGAAATATCTGCAGGAAATACATCTTGAAACTATTGTAGAACTGGATCCCTACTCAAAACATATACATTCTAAATTTCCTTACCTTTATCACTATAGATATGCACTGCAGATAAGACACACCCTTTCGTGTGATTGTGCTTGGCCTGCATAGTTGTCACTATCCTAACTGATGTCGCTTTATTATTTCCCTATAAGACTACTATTTCCCCATTGTCATCCAAGCACTTAATAGATTTTTCATATCAATTCACCTTGGTCGTGTGAAGATATAACCAATCCATACCTAATAGCATACTATATGATCTCGATGACAATATGTTAAAGTGAGTTATTGTAGGGATACCATTTAACTCAAATGCAGAAGACCTTACCCAATGATGAAATATATTATTTGTACCTATAGCCAACTGCACTAACCAATATTATGCATGCAACATTTTCTCAAAAAACACTTATCCACCATGTCAGCATAAATATAGCTATAATTAGATCCCAGATCAATAAAAATAAAAACAACTTGATCACAAATATTACCATCTATCTCAATGATAGATGCCTAAAGGTTTGCATGCCTATTGTCCAGAGATGCATAAATCCAAGGAATTCTATGAACAACATACCCAAACTTTTGTGCCTCCTGTGCACTATAAATCTGGTGTCTACCACCCTCATACTATAGACAGGCCCTCTTATGATGATCCTTACCACATATCCAATACTGAAACTATGCTTTACCATCAACTCTAGTCTACTGCTCTCTAGGTACCCTACCAGTTCTATTGAACTTCTTGTAAGGAACATCATTTTCTTTCTCACCTACAAATTGTGGTATTTCCCACTTTGGTGGCTGTCTTCCTGTAGCTTTATTATTTCTTTTCACGTCATGCTTAGGCTCAATTTTTTTTTTCACTGCTCATAAAAAATGTTTCAGCTTTTGAATGTCCTCCTCCAATGATATAGACTCATCGAACTCAATCCGATCTCTGTATGGTACTACTAGCCCATTGACGAACCTTTGAACCTTGTCCTTCTCCTCCTTGAGGTAAGGCACATATCTCAACAACACCAAGAACCTACTACTATACTCATCATATGTCATGGAACCCATTTGCAACTCATAAACTCCTTAAATCTAGCATCATAGAACTTCTCTAACAGATACATTTTCCGAAATAGCCTTTGGAACCCATTCCAAGATAGTTCCTCCTTATACATACCCTTAAAATTCTTCACATATTCCCACCAAATATATGATTTTCCTTTGGGGCTAAATGTAGCTATAATGTCTTTCATGTTTTCTGAATAGTCATGAAACATGAATAATTTCCTCATACCATGAAACCATGCCTCTGCATTCGGTGATTTCTTAATCTCTCAGTCAAAGGCATGTGGATTTTATTTGTTAACCTTATCTAGAAAATAAACCCATGTCACTCCTCCTATAATGATGATAACCATGATGATCATAATTCTCATCAGAACGAGATCATAATAAACTAAATCACAATAAACCAACGTACCGTAGCATACTTCATGGAGGATATCTCATCTTTAAGATAAAAAAATCAGTGTAACACATGTATAGACATAATCATAACAACATATAAACATAATTATAACTAGATATGAATCATCAATGCATGACCATATCAACTACACACCCTGACCTCATGCACGACAACATCAACCATACCATTGCACAGTTGACAACATGTAAAGACCTGTCATGTATGACCATTCATATGCTCATCACAACACATTTACAAAAACAACATCATCACTACAATGGAAACATCACGGCCACCATGACCAAAACCATGCATATGCAACAAGTACATATACCACAAGTATGAGAACCACCTGCACAATTTACAAGAATGTATGACGGCACTAATCTTGACAAAATCATACTTTTCCCAAGGACAGTATAACAACGCTCTCATACCACCTATAGGATACACTTCCCCTCACATCTACCCAAGGAACAGGCCAACCAGGGTAAAGATGAGATGAGGTCAATTAAGAGTCAACTCAACCTCCTTGGGGACATTAAGAAAGTGGAATTGACAAAAAAACATAACAAAGACTCCCTGCGTCTGCCACAGGTTGCCCAAAGGCTATCCCAGTTATCAAGTTAAATTTTCCCTAGGTTTCATTGACTTTTACTGAGGAAAAACACCAGACGCTTCCTTGATATGGTTAAGGGGGCATCTGGGAGGATTTGGATGCTCCCACAACATAGCCATGCGTGCGTCTAGGGACTATTTTTCCAAAACCTATGCCTACATCTGTTGAATTTAAGGAAATTTTTTACCCTAGAATCCCATACACAGGTTGTAAATTCCAATGAACCGAAAACTCACTCTATGACTAGGCCTAGCCATCCCCAACCAGGACTAACATTCTATCAAACACTTGGCATCAATGAAATCTATAGGTCTAGGACAGAAGGAAAAGCATGAATGACTTAAAAATCTTATGGTAAATTACAAGAAGGATCACCACCCTCTTCCTTAAACAGATATGATATCAATTAGGTTTTACCTCCATTATATTAACATTTATAGGTAAATACATGAAATAACCATAACATGAACCATTCATTTAACCATGCTTATACCCAACATAAAATAGTGGAAATAACAATGAGATAAAAACCATTAAATACACACATTAATAAGTATAAAATTAAGAGATTTCATTAAACATATAGCCAACCAGGTTTGGGACTTCCACGTACCACCTGACCATAGACATGGCTGAGCCAAATATCTCTTCATCCAGTCGCCCCCGTGCCATTTTCCAAGAATGAATGTGGGATCTCATGGATAAACCAATAAAAAAATAAAGGGAATATATATGTTAAATCACCTCCACCCTCACCATACCATGATCACACCTAAATCGGTGCCACGCTCACAAAAACGAACCGAGCTTGGAGTTCCTCAAAAATTCCATTACATTCCTTGAGGAAATTTCCAGCTTCTTATCTCTCAAGTCTTACCACAATCCAATCTTGGATAAATAGTCCCAAAACTGAGACACCTCCCTCGGGATTTACCATGTATCCTATCAAATCCGATCAAGGGATTCCTAGGCCTCTGAAATTTTTCTTGAGACTACCTCCGCCCTGGATTCTGAAATCGATCTAAAAATTCAAAAGCTCAAAATCAAGATCAAAATCCCAAAACACCATGGCTATCAAGAAAAAGGAAAGGAAACACTAAAAACCAATGTAAATTTTTTTCAAAAACATGCCATGAAGTGCAAGAGAAACAAATATCAAAATGCATAATCAATGCATATCCAGACTAGCTAGGAAGTCACACATGCAATATGTTACTTGCAAGTATTCTTACTGAAGCTGCTAGATCCTGCTCTTTCTTGCTTGATATTTTCTTTCCTTTCCTTTCCTTTTCCTTCCTTTTCTTGCTTTCCTCTTTCTTGGATCAATTCTGATTTTCTCCAAGAAAACTCTAAGTATCCAAGATTTTGTTAGAGAGGGAATAATGAGAGAGCTCCAAAACATAACTAACAAAAGGTACCAACTGATCCTCAGAAGCCTTTTTATTAATTAGGCCTCTATTTTCTTCATTTTCCATTATTTTCCTTCCTTTTCCTCCTCACATGAAAATTGTGACCTTTTACCTTACTTTTGTCCTAATTTCCTTTATTTTCATACAAAAATGTAACAAAAATACTCTTTTCCTCTTTAATTCCTTAGCCATTGCATTTTCCAATTTCCCTTTTCCATAAGCACATATCCATCGATGGCCACTAGGATATATTTTACCAACATATAGCTTGGAATAAGTGTCCCTTAACCATGGTCTTATTTTTTCCTTTATAAACTTTTGTGACATGAAAATTTTCCCAGGTCTGTTACACACATAAACATATTCAAGAATTTCTCTAGATGTATACAATTGAACAAAGTCTATAAAATAAATGTCTTTTCCATTTTCCCCAAGTTCCATAGTATGACCCATTTATTTTAGGAGGTGGGAAAAAATATTAATAGTGTGTTTTTGAAAGGAATGTGATACAAAAGTATGTGATGAACCACAATCATCAACATCAACCTTTTGAAAATCAATATCATGAAACTTGGAAAAATCTGATCTTAACATATCAAAAAAAAAAATCTTCCTCTCATGATTATATACGTGACTGAATTTCCCTTCATTTGTTTATTTTCACTCTAACACATCCTAAATAATTTCATTTTCTAGATCAACTACGAAAGAAAGGTATCATGATATTATTTGGAATTTTGATATTGATCGAATAGTCTCTTGTTATATTCTTGAAGAGGGGAAAAGTATTCATGAAGCATTTCATTCGAGACTTTGAAATAAGAAACCTAGTTACTTTATGAGCATTTTGCTACTCAAACTTGCAAATTTTCTTTTTCAAGAAAGAAATTTCCAAGTCAAACAAGGACTCAACTTCCTCCTCCAAACCATCAAGATGGTCAATATTGGTTTTAAATTCATCTTAAAGATCCTCGAAATACGTTCCCATGGTTAACTCCAAATTATCAACCATTCTGGTTTTCTTAGCAATAAAAGCTTGGAATTGACGCTTAAGTGTCGCATTCACTTCTTACAATATAGAAATGACAGACCACTATTGGAAATACTGAGAGGGGGGTGAACCAGTAATTCTTTTCAATTGTTATTTTTACTAGTTAGATCACTTATATTTAGAACAAAAAATGAACATTAATAATAAATGCTTTTATTATTTTATTCTTTACAATAAATCAAGTACAATATATGTAGGGCTCCAACCCTAGATGAAGACACCAATATTAAATCTCCCAGGCTATAGCCTGTATTTTCCAAGAACCGACTTGGACTTCCAAGGCTCCAACCTTGTCAATTCCGAGGCACCAACCTCAAGGGCTCCAACCCTATATCTGGTACAGGCTCCAACCTGGTCTCTTGAGGACTCCTATCCTTTAGGGCTCCAACCCTATCTTCCAAGGCACCGACCTTGTCTCTATGAGGCTCCAACCCACAACTTCACTTCGTCAAGATACCTTTTTTTATTCCACACGGTTCCCAAAGTATTCTTTAACAGGCCCTGACAATATTCACCGATGCCTTCACTTAGTCTCCACGTCACTTCATAAATGAGAACATTTTCTTCTTAGAAGGTGTCACCACTGCTCTTCATCGTACCCAAACAATTTATCCAAGTTACGTCATGATGACATCAATTATGCATCATGATCTTCAAAATTCTCCACAAGACTTCTCAAGGTTGAATGTCTTCAACAAAATTATTCAATGTTCTTGGTTTGTCCTTGACTTGACTTGTGCTTGAGCTTGACTTCACTGTCCCAAGATGATCATTGTTCCTTGTCTGGGTTCTGCACTATTCATCTAGCAATAAGCTTCATTATTCCTACATCATTCTTCATCACAAAGTCTGCACCATACTGCACCAATGGTTCTGTACCACATTGTACTAACACTACAGCTGCACCAGCACTTTTTCACCATATATCAATGCATCACCATCAAAAACTGAAAGACACAACAAGTTCTGGAAGGATCTGAGTCACTCCACTATTTATCAAGGAAAGAGGACTGATTTTCAAGCTAAATAGAAGTTTGATGATACAATTTTAAATTCCAATGTTGTCCAGAATTTTCTTGCTATCACACGTTCTGAATACTACACCATAGGTCTGAGAAAAGTTCTTAGGCTAATCCATAAGTCAAGGGCAAGTGCTGAAGTTGCTCCACACTATCAAGTTCTATCCTGAAGTATTTTCACAATACTGAGACCTTATAAGATAGATCCACAGTCTTGTAGCTTCTGTGGAGGAGGCCAAGCTCCTAAAACAACCAAACGTTGTCCCAACCTTAATTCCAACAAATTTTTGGATATTAAACAAAAATTTTGTGACTTCACCAAGTCAAGCTAAATGGTCCCTTTGATCCAAGTATTGACACAGTCTACAAGCCACAGGTCCAATTCCTCCAAACACTCATTTGACTGAATTGAAACTCTGTCAATAGAACAACCTCCTGTAGATTATTATATGTCTGAGCCTCCACAAAATATCAAAAATATGAGTTCATAAAGTGTATGAAGCCTGAAGCTGATCTGTGCTTTCTGTGGCTAGGTCCAAGCTCCTTTAAGCATGTCTGAATCTCCTTCCAGCTAGGTCTGAGTCTCCTTGTTCAACAATCGGAGTTTTATGGTATAGTTTTATCCCTTAACAAATGATCCGAGCTAATTTACAGTCTTTGTCATAGGTTCTTTTCATAGGTTTGAGCTATCTGTCCTCTAGTCCGATCCATAGTCTTTGTCACGGGTTACCCAATCAACTTTAATGTTAAACTCTTTCCTCCTCGGCCTCCTTTAGTTCATGAGTTGTGAAATTCTCGTTCTGTGTTATGCTCAGAATGATCTACACAGATTTTATAGATTAAATGATGAGTCTTAACTTATATATATATATATATATATATATAGTGATTTTAAATGGAAATGAAGGGATGCGTCTTTTGAGGGAAGCTGACTTAGTTTAGCTGAGCATAAGTCGGCTAGACTATAAAAAAATATTATTTTTAAATTTTAAAAATCATTTTCTCACATCTATAAGGAGTTAGAAGATGAGTGAGGGCTCATTGGAAGGGTGAAAATATCCTCTACATGCTGGAGAAGGAGCCATGGTGAAATGACATCTTCAAGATGTCAAAAATTAAATTTTTTTGTGACTATTTGGAAATTTTTGGTATAGTCCTTACGGTTATTTAGATTTTTCATTTATAAGGTCAATGGAACTAGAATTGGGGTCAGGGTAATTTTATTAGGACTTCAAGAGTGGTCTCTAACTATCATCAAGTGTGTTATCATTCATGTCATCATCTTGTTAAATGTCTAGGACAGAGTTTAGGGCTTCTTCATCAAGAGAAAGGACATCATATTAGGACTTCTTGATTCATAATATACAAGAGGTTATGGAATCTTCATATTCTAACAACAAGGTTAGTTTTAGGGCTTGCATCACTAGGGTATCATGCATCAGAAGAATTTTCCATCACAACCAATGCCATATTTCCATCAAAGAAAACCTTGACCAACAGTCTCCCCCTTTTTCATTGATGGCAATATTATTTCCCTTCAAATTTCTGTCCCCCTTTGACATAAATGGCAAACGGGGTGCCCAAATACTCCCCTTGTCAAGCTGCTTATTTTCTTCATGATTTGTAGTGCTTCATAGGTATGTTACTCCACCTGCTATGGTTCTCTTTATTTTGGCAATATGTTCCATGATAGACATGTTTGTATTTATTCGTGTGATGTACGATATCCCCCTTTCTGCACAAATTCCTTTATCTCATGAAGGATTTCTCACCTTGTGTGATCAAGTAGAAGGCATAATCATATTATCATGTTTTTCTTCAATGGAGTTACTTCCGAGAGATTATCTATGAAGATAGTCCATGTGTATCTCATCAAGGATTTCATAGGGCCCACTCATGAATCAATTTATCCAAGAATACTCAAGAATCACAAACCCCCCCTAATTGTATGCATGGTCTCTTTTTGGCAGTGTTTCATCATCAAATTCTTGGAATATCAAGGATGACTTCATCCAGTCAACAACATGTGTTGTTTGCTGGAGTGTTCAAGAGACCTCCGGATTCAACTTGTTTCCTTCTCCATACTTGTGTAGCTTTCTTCTTTGGCATGGTTCTAGCTTGTGAAGGTGCCCAAGTCAAGTTACAAACACGTGCCATATGTCCAATTTTATGGCAATTGAAGCACTCTATTTTGTTCATGAATAAGAAATCATGACTTCTTCTTGCAAAATTTCTTTGAGGAGATTGACGGGGACCATTATATTTGTCTTTTTGATATGCCCTACAGTCTTTTTCCATGTGCCCAATGTTTGTACAAGAATAGAAATAACCAAGAAATATACTTTGGTACCTCGGAGATGGAGTTTTCCTTGATGTACTTCTAAATTATTTTTTCCTTGGGATTCTTTGATGATATTTATTTCCTTTTTTATTCTTTACATCATCTGCAAGTCTGCTTGGAGTATAATTTCTTCCACTGTTGTCTTGATTCTTCTCATTTCCTTTGCTATAACTAGGAGGATCAACCTTTCTTTCTAGGTTCCTCACATCTTTGTTGTTTGAAGCATTATCATTCTTTCTTGAGGATTCACCTGCATAGCCAAGACCTAATTTATCAAGGGGAGACCTTTGACGACATAGGATGTCATCTAGGGTTTGAGAGCTTTTCAAGTTCTTATTCAACAAGTCAACTTCCTTTTTAAGAAAGACAATTTCTCCTTTCAATTTTTCACAATCTTCATCTTTCATGACTAGTTGCTTCTTCATTTATTTCATCGTCCTTGTTTATTTGTGTGCTTCGTTTTTAAGCGACATTATATCTGATTTAATTATGAATACTTCTTCATTCTTCTTTGCTAGACTGCTCTCCATTTCTTCTTTTATTCTCGGAGCTTCACATGTTCCGACCTTGAGAAGGTTGATGTCTGATTTTAGTTTGAAGATTTATTCATCCTTTTCTTCTAGTTGTCATATCATGGTATTTATCTCACTTTCTACTTCATCAACTTGTCCTTATATGAATGCCAAATTTTCCATCACCTTCTCAGCTCCTTGTGCTTTTTCCCTTGCTTCTTCTAGTTGAGATCTAAGAGAGGAGACCTCTTCCTTGTATTGACCAATCTCTGCTTCAAGATTGATCAAGCTCTTAAGTCTTTGTTCAAGTTGGCTTGACAAAGTCTCTTCCCTTTTCTTTGCCTTATCCAATTGATTTTTCATAGATATGACTTCTTCATGATGCTTCCTTTTGTTTTGATGAAATTCCTCTTTAAGTTTGGTGAGCTCCTCATCTCTTTCTTGTATTTGAAGCTTGAAAAAGTCAAATTCCTTCCTTGTCTTGTCTTGGTTAGCATCTTGCACTTTCTTCTTAAGTTCCTCATTTTCCTTTTTCAAACTGTTAATCTCTTCCATGGAAGCCATAAGTTTATTCAAGAGATCTTTTTCAAAGTGTTCTTTTTTCTCTTCATCGTCTAGGTCTTCTTTAGCCTTATTGTCATCTCTCTTATCCTCAGCTTCCTTAATGAATTTTGGACTTATTTCTTGTTTTCCATCATCTTCTTGACTAGAGATCATTTTCAATGATCCTTTTGAGTGAAGATCATGAAGTTTGTCTCACATGACTTTTGCTTACGAACATTTTTCAAAATTGGCCTTCATAGAATTTGGTAACCGATTCAAAATTGCCTTCATTTCTCTTGTATTGTACTCCTTAGATTCTTCGTCCATCGTGTCATTAGTAGTCACTGATTTCCAAACTTCAATTCCTTGAGTCTTCAAGAAATTCCTCATTCTTGCCTCCCATATATCAAAATTTCCATTGAAAAATGGGGCCTTCGCAAATTGATCGACATCAATTTCGATGGTTGAGGAATACACATCTTTAGGAGGATTGGAGATTTTCTTCCTTGGATTTTCCATTTGTGCTCTAATGATAAACCTTCAAGCTGTTAGGCTTTGGGTGAAGGTATTGGCTCTGAAACAAATTTTTTGAAATACTTAGAGGGGGATGAATCAGTATTTCTTTTCAATTGTTATTTTTACCAGTTAGATCACTTATATTTAGAACAAAAAATGAACAATAATAATAAATGCTTTTATTATTTTCTTCTTTACAATAAATCAAGTACAATATATGTAGGGCTCAAACCCTATATGAAGACACCAATCTTCAATCTCCCAGGCTCCAACTTGTATTTTCCAAGCACTAACTTGGACTTCCAAGGCTCCAACCTTGTCAATTCTGAGGCACCAACCTCAAGGGCTCCAACCCTATATTTGGTACAGGCTCCAACCTAGTCTCTTAAGGACTCCTATTCTCTAGGGCTCCAACCCTATCTTCCAAGGCACTGACCTTGTCTCTATGAGGCTCCAACCTGTTGGGATCCAACCCACAACTTCACTCCATCAAGATATCTTTGGTTATTCTTCACGGTTCCCAAAGTCTTCTTTAACGGGCCTTGAAAATTTTCACCAATGCCTTCACTTAGTCTCCACGTCACTTCATCAATGACAACCTTATCTTCTTAGAAGGTGTCACCACTACTCTTCATTGTACCCAAACAATTTCTCGAAGCTACATCATGATAACATCAGTGATGCATCATGATCTTCAAAATTCTCCACAAGACTTCTCAAGGTTGAATGTCTTCAACAAACTTCTTCATTTTTCTTGGTTTGTTCTTGACTTTACTTGTGCTTGAGCTTGACTTCACTGTCCCAAGATGATCATTGTTCCTTGTTTGGGTTCTGAACTATTCATCTAGCAATAAGCTTCACTATTCCTGCATCATTCTTCATCACCAAATCTACACCATACTGCACCAATGGTTCTGCACCACACTGTACTAACACTACAGTTGCACCAACACTTTTGCACCATAGATCAATGCATCACCATCACAAACAGAAAGACACAACATGTGTTGGAAGGATCTGAGTCACTCCACTATTTTTCAAGGAAAGACGACTGATCTGCAAGCTAAATAGAAGTTTGATGATACAATTTGAAATACCAATGTTGTCTAGAATGTGCTTGCTGTCACAGATTCTAATTACTACACCACAGGTCCGAGCAAAGTTCTGAGGCTACTCCATAAGTCAGGGGCAGGTGCTGAAGCTGCTCCACACTACCAAGCTATGTTCTGAAGTATTTTCACAATACTGAGCCCTTATAAGACAAATATGCAGTCCTGTAGCATATGTGTAGGAGACCAAGCTCCTAAAAAAACCAAACGTTGTCCAAAACTTAATTCCAAAAACTTCTGGGATATTAAACAAAAGTTTTGTGACTTCACCAAGTCAAGCTAAACTGTCCCTTTGATCCAAGTATTGACACAGTTTACAAGCCACAGGTCTAATTCCTCCAAACACTCATTTGACTGAATTGAAACTCTGTCAATAAAACAACCTCCTGTAGATTATTATATGTCTTAGCCTTCAAAAAATATGACAAATCTGAGTTCATAAGGTGTCCAAAGCCTAAAGCTGATCTGTGCTTTCTATGGTTAGGTCTGAGCTCCTTTAAACATGTCTGAAACTCCTTCTAGCGAGGTCTAAGTCTCCCTGTTCAACAATCCGAGTTTTATGGTATAGTTTTATCCCTTAACAAATGATCTGAGCTAATGTATAGTCTTTGTTGCAAGCTCTTTTCATATGCCCGAGCTATCTGTCCTCTCATAGGTCCGAGCTATCTATCCTCTAGTCCAATCCACGATCTTTGTCCTGAGGAGTTACCCTATCGGCTTACAACTTTAAACTCCCTTCACCTTTCCGGCCTCCCTTTGGTTCACGAGTTGTGAACTTCTGCGTGCTGCGTTATGCTCAGAATGATCTACACAGATTTTATAGATTAAATGATGAGTCTTAACTTATATATATATATATATATATATATAGTGATTTTAAATGGAAATGAAGGGATGCGTCTTTTGAGGGAAGCTGACTTAGTTTAGCTGAGCATAAGTCGGCTAGACTGTAAAAAAAATATTATTTTGAAATTTTAAAAATCATTTTCTCACAAACTATAAAGAGTTAGGAGATGAGTGAGGGCTCATTGGAAAGGTAAAAATATCCTCTACATGCTGGAGAAGGAGCCATGATGAAATTACGTCTTCAAGATGTCAAAAATTATTTTTATTTGTGCCTGTTTGGAATTTTTGGTACAGTCCTTGGGGTTATTTAGATTTTTCATTTATAAGGTCAATGGAGCTAGAATTCGGGTCAGGGTAATTTTATTAGGACTTCAGGAGTGGTCTCCAACCATCATTAAGTCTGTTATAATTCATGTCATCGTCTTGTTAAATGTCTAGCACAGAGTTTAGGGCTTCTTCATAAAGAGTAAGGACATCATATTAGGACTTATTGATTCATAATATAGAATAGGTTATGGAATCTTCATATTCTAACAACAATATTAGTTCTAGGGCTTGCATCACAAGAATTTTCCATCACAACTAATGTCATATTGCCATCAATGACAACCTTGACCAACAACCACAAGTGAATAACCTCATTACAGTGTTAATCCAATGGTTTAATGTCATGGAATTCTTTGAGTCTTTTACCCATTTTTCTATCTTTTCCATTGAATAATAAGGAAAATGAACTGAAGGAAAAGTAATGATTAGTTAGTGCATAAAAAAGTCAATTATATATGAGACCATGTTACTTATGATACCAATTGATCTATAAGATACAATTTGTGTTTTACCTATAAGTACTTCATCTAAATGATATTACTTAATTCAAACTTAAAATTTCAACTATAAAAATCAAAATACCAATGTCCTCAAAGAAAACCGTTGCTCTAAAAATGATTGTAAGGATTTTCCTTCCAAAAGGATTTTATGAAAAATGATTGCTCACCACATAAATTTGAATCATAATATTATATCTAAAACATAATTTCATGGTGGACATAAGCACCCATGCTCTGAATTAGTTTTTTTAATAACCATATAGTCTCTCAATTCGACTCTCTTGAAGTAAATATGAGCAACTAATTTAACAATCCTGATATCTTATTGATGTATATCCATAAACCTCATGGAAACTCACTGATAACGTTGGTTCTAACTAGTAGTCTAATAACCCACAATTTCACTTACAAAACAATATAAATTTCCCCATGATCTTTTGAAAATATAGTGTACAACTTTTAAAATATGGGTTACATCTATTAAACCTAAATATTTCGGGTGCCTTGGGGTTGATGATGGAACTAAATGCATTTTTTCCATAAAAAATTGTTTAAACGCTAACACAATCAAGTTTATTAAATATGTTTTAGTCATATTTCCATGATCCAGTTGAAATTGTGGCATCGGTCGACAATGTCTGGTTCTAATATCGATCACCAAACAATGATAACCACTACCCTTATTTAGAAGTTCCCTAGGGAATCTTAATTATTGGTGTACATTCACTTATTATTAATTATCTCTTGTTAAACTCTAGTGCTAGCATGTCATGTTCTCTTACTTGTCTTTAGTTAAATCTAGTTCTTACATGTGGTGTGCACTTGGCTTTAGTTAGTTAACTCTGCTTACATGTAGTGTGCAGTTAACTTTAGTTAGTTAACTCTAGTGCTTGCATGCGGTGCACGTGCACATTAACATAACATAAAACACACTTGGCCTTATTTAGCTTTAATTAACCTTAGTTACTGCATGTACAACCAATTTTAACTTGCTTTTTTTTCTATTGATTCCCAAATAAATATTGAGTAATCAAGTTCATTCTCAATTCCAATTTTCCTTTTCAATTCTTGAAAGTTTGTGAAATTATTATTGATCTAGATCCTTATATGTGCTCTAATAATGTAACATGGTATTAGATCCACAAGGTTATCGAGAAGCTTCGTGAACAATCTTTTGTATGTTTGAAGATCAAAGAATTGGAAATTATTTAAAGATGTGATTTTCTGATCAAAATATTAGAGAAGTAACACAATTGTTGCTACAACCACATTGGAAAAGAATGGAGTTGCCATATCCATATATTCTCACTTTGTATAACTATTTCCAATATAAGCCAAATATTTTCCTTCACTTTAAAGGGAAAGGATTGTATCAAACAGTTGTGACTATCGAATGTGAGACCAATTCTATTATTGGAAAATCCAAATACATCGATAGGATGTATTGTGTAACCAGCTCCAAAAATAGAAGAAAAGAGATACCAATGCCTTACAAATAAGCCACTTCAAGGTGGCAACCTCCAATACATTACATAAATGAACAATTCTTGGATGATACAATTTACAAAACCTCCTTTCTATATATAGGAGTCCATGGGGCCCTAATGTAATCCTAGTGGGCCACAATGTAATCCTAGCCGACCTAACAATAATAATTTAAGGGCACAATAATAACAAAATGGGGGTTACAAGGGTACAATAATAACAATAAGGGGGTTGCACTAACAACAATAAGGGACTATACTAGTAATATAGGGACCTAACATACCCCTCTCCTTCAAAAAAAGTGTTGTCCTCAATGCTTGAGTAGCTCTGGGTGCTTTTGTATAAAATTCTCATCCTCCCATGTAGAATCTTCAGTGGGTAAGTTCTTCCACTTGATGAGATACTCTGAAATTGATCGATTCCGTAGCTGTCAAGTTCTTGTTTCCATGACCGCTTCGGGTTCCAATATGATTTTTCCTTCCTCATCAAGTTCTGGCAATATTGTTTGAACTGGAAGATTTTCACCTATAACCTTCTTTAAGCATGAAACATGGAAAACTGGATGTACTCGCGAAGAAGCAGGAAGCTCCAATTTGTATGCCATAGTACCAATGTTTTGCAACACCTTGTAAGGACCATAGTACTTTGGCGATAATTTATTATCCTTCTTAGCTTGCTTGAGGGAAATTTGTTTGTATGGCTGTATCTGTAAAAATAACCAATCTCCTACATCAAAACTTCTCTCGCTGTGATGTTGATCTGCCTGTTGTTTCATTCGGTTTTGTGCCAAATTCAGGTTATCCTTTAAGAGTTGGAGAACTTCTTGCTGATGCTCGATGTGATCTTCCACTGCTTGAACCTTCGAATTTTCCCTTAAATATGATGTGATGGATGGTGGATGATATCCATTAAGTGCCATAAATGGGGTCATTTTTGCTGCAGTATGGAAGGAAGTGTTATACCACCATTCAGCAAGAGGTAACCACTTGACCCATTGTGTTTGTTTATCAGATACAAAACAACGAAGATATCCTTCGAAACATTTATTTACTATCTCAGTTTGACCATCAGATTGAGGATGATAAGATGAGCTATGAGCTAATTGAGTACCCAAAAAAGAAAATAACTCCATCCAAAAATTTCCAGTAAAAATGGGATCTCTGTCACTCACAATAACCCTTGGGCTTCCATGTAGCTTTTGAATTCTGTCCATAAATGTAGTAGCAATTGTGCTTGCTTTAAATGGATGAGATAATGCACAAAAGTGTGCATACTTGGTAAGTCTATCAACTACCACCATGATGACACTCTTTCCTTCGGACTTAGGTAAACATGTGATAAAATCCATTGAAATCTCCTCCCAACGTTGACCTGGAATGGATAAAGGTTGTAGAAGTCCTGGGGTCTTAATTGTTTCCACTTTATTCTGTTGGCAAGCCAAACATTCCGCCACAAACTTTCGAATATCAGATTTAAGGCCATCCCAAAAAAATTCTTTCTTCACCCTGTGGTAAGTTTTTAAAAATCCTGAGTGTCCTCCTAAAGGAGAAGTGTGCAATTCCAGAAGAATCTTTTGTTTTAGTTGGGAATTCTTACAAAGATATAAGCGATCTTTGTACCATAAGGAATGATTTTTCCAACTAAATGTATCAGATGTACTAGGATCTTGCTGCAACTTTTGAATGAGTGTCCATACATCTTTGTCCTTCTTCCATTCATCTCTTGCTTCGGTTATCCAATCTGGTTGGATAATAGAAATAGCACAAAGAAATGCTTCCACCTCTTCATTCTTTCTTGAGAGTGCATCTGCAACAACATTAAGCTTTCCTTTTTTGTATATTATTTCAAAGTCATAACCCAACATCTTTGTGACCCATTTTTGCTGCTCTTCGGAAGATAGTCTTTGTTCCAAAAAGTGTTTAAGACTATCATGATTAGTTTTTACCTTGAAGTGTCTTCCCATTAGGTAAGTTCTCCATTTCTTTAGTGCATGCGGTATTGCTAACATTTCCTTCTCATAAATAGGTTTCTGTAAATACTTTCCTTTGATTGGACGACTTTCAAAAGCAATGGGTCTTCCTTCCTGCATTAAAACTGCACCAATTCCATTTCCTGAGGCATCACATTCCACAATAAAGGTTTTTGTGAAGTCTGGCGTAGCTAAGACCGGTGCTAGGCACAATGCCTCTTTAAGATGTTCAAAGGCCTTAGTTGCTTCAGGAGTCCATGAAAATGCATCTTTCTTCAATAATGTTGTTAGAGGTGCTGCTATTCTCCCATAATTCTTAACAAACTTGCGATAATACCCTGTTAACCCGAGAAATCCTCGCAACTGCTTTATGGTTGTGGGGACTTTCCATTCCCTAATGGCTTTAATTTTGTTAGGGTCCACCTGAACACCCTTGTGAGATACAATATGACCCAGATATTCCACCACTTTTACTCCAAAGAAACATTTGGATGCTTTTTCATATAATTATTTCTCTTGCAATAGTTTGAGCACCCTGTCAACGTGTTCAACATGTTCCTTCCAAGACCTGCTGTAGATTAGTATATCATCATAAAATACTAGCACAAATTTTCTAAGGAAGGGTTTGAAAATGGAATTCATCAACCCTTGAAATGTAGAAGGTGCATTGGTAAGGCCAAAAGGCATGACCAAAAATTCATAATGACCCTCATGAGTTCGAAATGTTGTTTTTGGAATATATTCAGTCTTCATTCTAATTTGATGATATCCTGAATGAAGATCCAACATGGTAAAATAAATTGCTCCATGTAATTCATCCAATAATTCATCAATCACAGGAATGGGAAATTTATCTTTAATGGTGAGCTTATTGAGCTCCCTATAATCTGGACACATTCACCATTATCCATCATTCTTGTGTACCAATACTAAATGAGCAGAGAAAGAGCTTTGACTAGGTTGAATTATACCCGCCTCTAACATTTCTGCAATCATACGTTCAATTTCGCTCTTTTGGACATAAGGATATCTATAAGGCCTGATGTTTGGAGGAACACTTCCTAGAATCAAATGAATAGCATGATCATGACCAGGAATAGGTGGGATTCCTTTGGGAGTATCAAACACCTTGGAATGATTGTCCAAGACTTGTTGGAGATATGCAGAAATAGATGATTTTGATGTTGGAACTTCCAGTGAGCATAATTGTGCAATTACGCCTCGTTGTTCTTTCTTTAGAAGCTTTTTCATGACATTAGAGCTTATTATCTTTCCCAGCTTCCCCGCAATACCCCGTAATTCAAATTCCTTTCCTTCTAAAATTTTTTTCAAGAAAAGTTCTTGAAAATTAAAAGCTACTATCCCCAAAGATTGTAGCCATTGTACTCCTAGTACAATATCAGCACCTCCCATAGGAATGGAAAGCATTGGACTAGTCAATACATATTACACCATGGTTAGCTTGATATTATGACATTTTCTAGAGAAATTTATTGTTCCTCCATTTCCAACCATCACTTGACATTTTGGTGTTAGGTATAGGAAACAATTTAATTCCTTGGCTACCTTACAATGAATAAAATTATGGGTGCTACCTGAATCAATCAACACTATTACCTTTTTCTTCTTGATATGTCCTTCTATCTTGAGAGTTTGAGGAGTGGTAATTCTTGCTAGTGCATTACACGATATGGTCGGATTCATTTCTTCCACTTCTATGGCTGGTTCCTGGTGTATATCCTCTTCTTGTTCATTTTCTTCTTCCTCTTCACAATCTATGTAAAAAAATTTCTTCTCAGCACACTTATGACCTTTAGTGTATTTTCTATCACAACTGTAGCAAAGCCCTTTTGCTCTTTTTTCTTCCAATTGTTGTGGTGTCAACCTTGTAGGTTGTGGAAATCTAGACATAGCAACACTTCCTTCTTTATAGAATTGAGTGGTAGGCTTCCTTGTCACCATAATTTTACATTCAACTTTTCTTGCCAACCTGAATGCCTTCTCCAATGAATCAAGTTCCAAAACGCAAACTTCATGTTGAATGTTATCCTTTAAAGTGCCTATGAAGAGATCAATCCTGTGTTCCTCTGGAATATCAGTTACCCTTATATTCAATTTTTGGAAGTCCTCAATGTGCTGCCCCACTAAACCCTTTTGTTTGAGATTTATCAATTGGCTAAAGAGGGTGTTGCTCTTTGTATCCTCATAATGTGCTATCATTTCCTCCGTAAAAATTGACCAAGTGACAATTTTTTTACGGGAGCAAAGCCATCGATACCATACAAATATATTTTGTTCTAAATGTAAAGTTGCAATGCGTACCTTTTGTGTGTTTTGCATGTTATGGAGATCAAAATATTGCTCCATCTGTAGTATCCATGTTACAGGATCCTTTCCATAAAACTTCCTCATATCCATCTTTGGAATATGGTGGTTCTTCCCCCCAACATTGGAGTTTATGAAATCACGATTAACATTTATTTTGTTCTCATCATGAGTTTCTTCTACTATCTTTTCACCATTATGAAACATTTCTTGTATCGACTTTGTCCAACCTTCCATGCCTGCTTTTAGATCCTTCTTCATGTTTTCCATGTTGTATTTCATGTCATCCATCTTAGCTTCCATGCCAGCTTCCATGCCATCCATCTTAGCTTCCACACCTTTCTTCAAAAATTCCATTTCATTTTTTGTTTCTTTTTGCAAGAGAGAAATTTGGTGCACTTGCTCTTGTAATTTTGATATATCATGTTGCAATTCTTCATCTTCATGTGTCATAGTAGAGCCTTCTGAAGGCTTAATGGGTGTTGAATTATTTTTACGGGGCATCTTTTAGAACCCAATACTGATATCTATTCTACAATATTCCCTTGGAATCAATTCAAATTGATTCTTCAAACAAGACCTATGCAATTAGGAAAAAAAAAATACACACCTTTTTCTTGCTTTTGAGGAGCTTGTTATTGAAATTGGATTATCTCTATGATTACAGGACTTCAATATTTGAATTTCAGTACCGACGTAGCCCTCTGAAATCTCTTTTGAATGCCACAAGTCTGACTTGATTTGGATTCTCCAAGACAAAAATTTTTCCAATCTCCCACAATGACCTAATTATGGACTGGTTCAGTAGAGCGAACTTGTACGACTTGCCACGTGTCACTGTTTCGTCCTTTCACTCTGAAATTGACAGCTAAGAAACTACAATCTATGTAATTGCGACCATTTTGTACATCACTCCGATCCAATTCTTAGAGAGAGAGTTATGAATCATTTCCCATAATCACCTCTTTGAGATGAAATTCGAGACCCTGAAAAAGCACTACCTTCCATAGATCATATCTCTGAAAATGTTGTGAAACAAGCTCTGAAATTTTTTGACAAGTTTCCTCAGGATTTCTTCTTCGCACCCTAAAAATTTCAAATTCTGGACCGTCGTAGAAACAAATTTATAGCAAAAATTCCACGATGACTTGTTTAGAGCAGCGAAACCCTAGAATCCAAAGCTCTGATACCAAATGTTGTGTAACCAGCTCCAAAAATAGAAGAAAAGAGATATCAACGCCTTAGAAATAAGCCACTTGGAAGGGGAGACCTACAATACATTACATAAATGAACAATTCTTGGATGATACAAATGACCAAAACCTCATTCTATATATACGAGTCCATGGGGCCATAATTTAATCCTAGTGGGGCCACAATGTAATCGTAGCCGATCTAGCAATAATAATTGAAGGGCACAATAATAACAATATGGGGGTTACAAGGGTACAATAATAACAATAAGGGGGTTACACTAACAACAATAAGGGACTATACTAGTAATATAGGGACCTAACCGGATGGATCAGGATTTTGGTATTCTATTGTTGTCCATATCTAGCATTTTGTTTCCATGTGGTCACATGCAACACTCCAAATGAGGTATGGACAATATTAGAGAATTTATTTCGAAAATATGATGAGGTGTGGTCTCATATTCTCGAAAATTAGTTCAATTCCTTACATCTAAACAAATTTGAGAACATTTGGGAGCTATTTAGGAAATTTAAATCATTACTTCTTGAGTTATAGGATTGCAGGACCGATAAATTCAAAGGGGAAGTTCAATTGATTCTTTCTATTTTTTCTAGATTAGGTCCTGAATATTCTTTTTGTTTCTACATTTGATATTGTTATACTTTTAACTGGAGATAAATGGAAAGTTCCCAAACTTGATGCATTTTTTGACTCTCTAATTCATGAGCAGGATAAGGTCATCAAGATGGGTTCGTTAAATTATTAAAAATCACATGCACTTTCCATGCATGAAAAATAAAATTTTTACTCAAAAACAAATCGGAAATATAAAGGAAAAGGAAAGGAAAGAGATCTAGGTCCAATAAAGGGAAGAAATCCAAAACCTTGAGATGACTCTTCCAGCTACAAGGGTAAGAAGGGAAAGAGAGGAAACTCCAAGTGTCCTTACTATAATAGAGGCTATGATCTTGAATCCTCATGCATGTAAAATACTATTGATTTGATGGAAACGAATCTTAAACAGAATAATCTTGGTAATCACATTATACAAATTGACAACAAGAAGATGGAGGAAAAGCAATTATAAACAAGGGGTAATCGTCATGCTTTGATTTCCCTTCATTCTACACCACAAGGATGGATCATCAATTCAGGATCTTCACATCACATTACTTCTTCAAAGGAATATTTTTCTTCTCTACATTCATACTTGGGTCCTCCTCTTCTCATGGGGAAAATTATGCAATTCAAGAACCTAGACAAGGAAGGGTATAACTCAAAGACGGATGTTTTGAGAATGTCTTGCATATTCCTAGGATTTCTCTAAATCTTCTTTTAGTGTATCTTATGGCATACACCAGCACCAAATGGAAATTATAATTTACTCTATATTCTATGAGCATTAATGATATGAAAACCAACTCTAATATTTCTTCTGGAAAGGTAAATGACTAATCTCGTCTGTATACATTTTATGATTTCGTTCCTTAGTCAGATTCTATTTTGCTACTTACACATGAAAATGAATAAGGTAGTATTTGGCATGAGATATTTGGACTTCTGAATTTCAGAGATATGAAACAACTTAAAAATCAAGGGATGGTTAAAGGTCTGTCGGCCATTGAATCGTCAAATGGTGTTTGTAACAAATGTTCTCTTCAAAATAATCCACAATACAAGTTCAAGAAGGGGAATACAAGGAGAGCTTTTTCACCTTTGAAGATTGTACACACTGATCTCATAGGTCCATTTCCAATGCCTTAAATGAGGAAAGAAAAATATTTGTTGTCATTTATAGATGATTACACGAGATTCACTTGGTTTTATTTCTTGAAAATGAAGTATGAAGTTTTTCAACATCTAAATATTTTCAAGGCACATGTAGAAAATCAGATTGGAAAACACATCAAGATACTCTTCACAAATAATGAGAACGAATATGTCAACAAATATATTCAAAATATTTGTAATTAATTATGAATACAACTGCTACATACAATTACTTACACTGAAAAAAAAAATGGGTGTATGAGAGGAGGAATAGATCTTTGAAAGAGATGAAAATTTGTATGTTGCATGCAAGATCTCTTCCATCAGAATTATGGGCTAAAGCTATCAACTGTGCTTCATACATATAGAATAGATCTCCTCATAAATATATTAATGGTAAAACACCTTTGGAGGCTTGGACTGACATGCAACCTGATGTCAGTCATTTCCACATTTTCAAATATTGAGCATGGACACACATTCCCATAGAGAAGAGCAAGGATTTAGAGCCTCAGAGCAAGAAATGAATGTTTTTTGGATATTCCGATGAACTCAAAGGGTATAGATTGATTGATATCAACAATGAAGAGCTATTTATTGAAATAAGTGTAAATTTTGAATAATATGCTTTGCATGCACCACCAGATGAACCTATAACAAAGTTTCCCTCACAAATAATTGATGAGTATGTAGATGATACTTCATATTGTAATTCTAATATATATAAGCTTGTTCATGCGACACATATTGGACCACTAGTTCTTGAACATCGAGAAAATATTTCCTCATGCATTTTGGAATATTCTCGACCACCTTCAGCAAAATAATTGTGCAACATGAGTGATCTCTCGGATGATATTACCACTTTACCTTAATTTAAGGAAGCTCCATAAGAAATCTCAACTATGGATCCATTCATTCCCATGAACACACATGCACGATTATATGATGCATGCATCTGATCTATAGCCTTATGCAGAAGTATTTGGGCATCCTGAATGTGAAGGAATTATGGATGAGGAATACGACAGTCTCATTAAGAAACAGAGTTGGGACCTTGTTCCACTACCTTCCAATTGTAAACTTGTAAGATCCAAGCGGGTTTCCCCAACTAAGAAAGAAACATGTGCCCAAGTTAGTTGAATATATAAGGCATGGTTTATGGCAAAAATTTTTAAACAGAAACATGGTGCTGACTATGATGAGAATTTTTCTCAAGTGGAAAAAATGGATTCCATTCAGCTAGCTCTCTCCATTATAGTAGCAAGGTGATGGAAGGTACATCATATGGATGTGAAGAATGCATTTCTTCATTGTTATCTCGAGGAGGAAATATACATGGAAAAACCATAGGGATACATGAAAAATTCATCTTTAGTATGAAAACTAAAGAAATATCTCTATGGCCTAAAGCAGACACCTAGAGCATGGTATGCAAATATCTATTCCTATTCATTATCTCAAATTTGTTTACGCTACAAATCTAATTCAAAATTTTATTTTGTGAAGAAAATTGACTTTGTGTTGATCATAGTACTATACGTAGAAGATATTTTGATAATAGGTAGTTTTTCTTCTTCCGTTGCTAATATTATAACTGTATTTCATAGATATTTTTCTATGACAAATATGGGCTTGCTAAATTTCTTTCTTTGACTAGAGACCAATCAAAATGGTTATGGGATTAGTCATTATGGTAATTTTAAGGTCTAAAATGGGTCTCCTAAGAAAAATGTATAGAAAAAATATACTTTATAAGAACCAATAGGATTGAAGATGATGATGTCAACCATTGGGGATGATTCACCATTTTTTGAGTAAAAGGGTAAAAAGATTAAAAAATAATAAAATAATAAAACTACTTTTTCAACTTATCTCCCAAAGGTTTAACTCACATTTAGAATTAGAGTGCTCATTGGATGCAAAATTTAATTCCTCATCCAAGGAGTACACATGTTGCATACTTTCGATGGATCTTGCTACACGAAAAATGAGAAATACATGAAAATATGTGATTGCAATGACGTTTTTCATGTATTTATCATTTTTCGTGTAGCAAGATCCATAAAAATGATGCAACATGGGTAATTTTTGGATGAATAATTAAATTTTTCATCCAACAAGTACTCCCACTCTAAATTTGAGTAAAAACTTTGGGATATAAGTTGAAAATATGAGTTGAAAAAGTAGTTTTTTTCTTTTTTACCTCTAAAATTTGATGATGTAATCAAATCTTATTTTATTATTTCAACTATTATTTTATAATTTCCTTAGAAGCCCCATTTTAGACCTCAAAATTCCCCTAATGGTTCCTCAACCAAAGTATGTTAGAGATATTTTGGTAGGATTTCACATGAATGAATGCAAGCTAGAAAGCACACCTAGCTTGAGAATGGAAAAGGCACACCATTGGTTGATTTCACAGCATACCATCAAATTTTTGGGGGGCTTCTTTGTTTCACTCACTCCCATCCTAATCTCTCATATGTTGTAGGAGAAGTTTCTAGATACATGTAGAAGCCACATGAGTTACAATGGATAGCTACAAAGTGCATCCTTCAGTACGTCCAGGGGACAATCAACTATGGCATTCATTATGTAGTAAATTATTCTTTAGATCTCATTGGGTTCATTGATTCAGATTGAGTTGGTGGCAACCTTGATCACAAGTCCACATTAGGTTATGTACTTACATTGGGATTTGGACCCATGTGTTGGTTAAGAAATAATCAGGATGCCATTGCTTTATCATGAGCAAAATATGAGTACACATGAGTAGTCAATGCCACTATTCATACCATTTGGATACAAAATTTCCTTTATGAGATTGGTATCATCTTCCATTGTTCGAATGTCATATGGTGCGATAGTCAGAGTGCACTAAAATTTTGCAGACATCCAGTTCAGTGACCAAGGACCAAACACATCATGATACAGATGCACTTAATCAGAGAATTGATTCATGATGGGATCATATATCGACTATACTATCCCAGTTCTGAGGAAGCTACCGACATCTTCACCAAGACTCTCCCTAAGAAAAAGTTTTAGTTTCTGCAAGATCGTATTGGGGTGAAGGACACAACTTCATAGCAGTTCCCTTTTCTCTACTTTTTTCATTGTATTTTGAGGGGGAGTTTTCTTCCCACTGGGTTCTCCCTCTTTATTCTTTTCGTGCATTGTGCATGGGTACATAAAATTTCCTTTTTTTCGATCTCGTTCATTTTTTCACCCTACTCACGTAAGTTATGCTTAAGGGGTGTTGTTGGTGTACATCCAATTAGTTAGCCTTAATTAACTCTGGTTAAAATCTAGTGCTTGCATGTGATGTGAAATTACTTAGTGTTAGTTAAATCTAATACTTACATGTTGTGTGCACTTGGCTTTAGTTATTTAATTCTTGTCCTTACATCTGTTGTTCCCTTCGCTTTAGTTATTTAAATCTAGTGCTTTCATGTGGTGCACATGCACATTAACATAACATAAACCACACTTAGCCTTAGGTAGATTTAATTATTTTTAGTTATTTTATGTACAACTAAGATTAACTTAGTTGGTTTATGTATTGATTCTCGAATCAATATTAAGTAACTGAATTCATTCTCAATTCAAATTTTCCTTTTCAATTCTTGTAAGTTTGTGCAATTATTTTTCAGCTAGATCCTTATATGTCCTCTAATAAATTTTCAATGACTAACAACCTCATACAAAATTCGATTTTTTCTAAATGATCCACACAATATACACTAGTATTTTAATAAAATAAAACCTACATATAAGTATTATTTATGTAAGTGTGGTGGTCACACTTAGAACAAAAAAAAGAAATATATTTGACCTTTTCTTTAAAATTAAGAGATAAGGGAAGAAAACCTACTTTTAATCTGTTCACTTTTCCTCGCCTCCCTTCGTCACTTTTGTGATCCCAATCAAACTGAACTCACTTGATTGGTACCTTCAATGGAAAACAAATGAAAAAAATGACAAAGGAATATGATATATTCATGTTAAACAAATTGAATAGATTGAATTTGTAAATACACATATAACATCATTGACACATGTATTAGGAAAAAAACAATTGTCTTTATTATGAAGTAGAAGGAGAAGGTACAACCACTTGGATCGATTCGATGTCAACTCGCTCCAACTTCAGTCCCATGCTCATCACACCAACACCATCACTCCAACATCATAAAATTACATGCAGATGACACCCCCAAGAGCTGTGATCTCACCAGCATAACTCTACTAATACAAATTCTTGCTCTCTTGTGAACTATGATCAGTGCTCAATTTATAAGTAGGTGAAGGTAGTTTGACATTAATTAATCATTCAATGGCTTTTCCAAAATTGGATGAATAGGTTTCCTTGTTCAAGGGAATAGGAGGATAAGATTTTTAATGGCCCCATGGCATCCATATTCGAATTTATCATATGAAGTGACAGTTGGGACAACTTCTAGAATCTGCTAGAGGTTGGGAAGATTCTCGGAATCCAATGAAAAATTCGCTCCTAATCAACCAACACACCATAAAGTGGGCCTAGATCCTCTGCAACAAAACCTTGCATGGGATTAGATGCTCTGAAGATAACTTATTGCCATATAGGGGTGCATTAATGGCTAAATGGGGCACTTCAACTGGCATCTAAGAAGTGAAACTTTCATGAAGGAAAAAATCAATGGGATGACTTGTTTAGGGAATGTAGCAACTAATTTAGAGTATGATAGACCCTAATTGATATTGATCTAGGTTTTGGGATGATGCCCAAATTTATTTGTAACAACTTCCCCCTAAAGCATGAAGTCAAAAGTGATAAGGTTGATTGATATTATTTACAATGTTATGAATAGGATCTGAAGTGGACGGTGACCTGCATCCATTACAATACATTACATCATGATATATTTTCATCTTGGACATGAATTTCTGAGGGAGGCATACCCATACTCAGCAAATAAACTATCATAACATTAGAAAGTCGTCTACAGATATAGAACCATGATAGGATTACCATATGAGTAAAGACTATTGTATGGATGATTTCGTATTACTCCTAAAATCACAACCCGGATGGATGAAACTAGATCTGGGGTATTCTATCTCGTTTAGTCGATCACTTAAGTACGGGTATAACCATGTGAATATGTGATCTGAAGTCGAACATGGGAAGACATCATCTGATTAATAGCCAATGATATGAGTCGTTAACAGACGCGAGAGAAACCACCGTTGATGATAATGGCTCTCAAGGTACTACAGTACTTTCTTCATGGTTTGAATAGATGATTTAATATAGAACACCATACAAAGTCTTTTAGTCGAAGGCCTATGATGTCAAGCTGCCACCAAAAATGAGAAACCTATCGTTGATGTGAGAAAGCTCCAAGGTACTAAATTTTTTTTTCCAAGTCAACTTCCTAGATGATAAGCTGATGTTTACAGGAAGCAACTCGTCAAAGGAGGGCCTTGATGTTTCCCCCATAAAAAACATGAAACAAGAGTAATGATTTTAGAGAAAGAATGTGACTGATGAAGCAATGTTTAGGGATGGAGGTCATGAAATGAAGGTTTATGAGTATTGCAAAGGATGAGGAATAATTGAGTGACTTCTCTTGAGCATATCGATGACACAGAATGAGTTGGCAGCATTGACCCAAAACTAAAGTGATGGATGTTGTGATGGACCTTAGGTATGATAGAGCATCAAACAGATTACCCAACCCAAAAGTCAAGGAGATGAAGTGAATAAGTCTCATGTTCAAGAGCGACTTGCTACCAGAAAGTCTCTTATCCCTTTCCAATTTTCCCCAGTCATTTCTGACCAGTACCTCTCTATTTGTTTAACAATCTTGAGGAGAATAACATATGCTTGATGTATAATTCCACCCTTCGGGTGAGTCCATTTCTACGTGATGATTTAACGAGTCCAGCGAAGGTGAAACTTGATCTTTTCATGACAGAAAAGTTCGTCAATATTTTATGCTTTAATGAGTCTAACGATGGTGAAAACTTGGTTATTTTTCATGTTTAGAGAGTTTGGAAAAGGGACGAAAAGAAAACTCCACTAGTTATTTTTCGTAAAATTTTCCCTCAGATCCGAAAAATTGTAAAATAATACCTAAGGGAACCTCTTATCCATGTTCTTCTAGAGTTTTCATTTTTCATATACATAATCTATCTTAGTCCGAAAAAGGGTTTAAATTATATTGAGTATATTTTGTTTAAATTCCCTTTACGAGCTCGAAAGGACAAGTGCTCGACAAAATTTTCATATTTTGGGAGTCTGAAAAGAGCTGAAAGAGAAATCCAAGGGGGTTCCTTTTTTTTTTTCAACAGAACTAAAAAAAGAGATAAAAGTGTGCTTTGTGGTGAAAATTCATTTCACAATCATGTACGACGAAATTCAATGTATTCAGTTGTAAACATGCTCAAAGAACCACCAAACGGATTAAAAGTACATGTTTAAATAGTAAAAATGGGTAAAAACCATAGTAAATTCATTAAATATGCATAAATTAATAAAAAATACTATTAAATATGAAATTACCAAGTCATTTTTACGATTTCACATTTACCATTCAAATTTAGTTCTTTGAGCTAGTTTTACCCTCAAACTTTATCAACTAATTGCGATAGATTCTGTGGACCATTTCTCATGTCGTGCAGACCAAGTAGGATACCTTACCTTCCTCTTTATATTGGTTGCATTATTGTTTATTTTGATGCATATTTTTACAATTTTTGGGCTCCTAGGGTAAATATACAACGACCTAGGACCAACACACCCTTGGATGTCAAAAAGTACGTTACAGAGAGGTTGAAAAAAATCCCATTTCCTCTGCAACACTCTGTCTTCCACTCAGGAGTGAGTTGGGTGCAATTCAGAAACTTGCATCATGTTTTCTGTGTTGGGAATCACAATTTCCGTTAGACCAAAACCCGCAGGTATTAGTCAACGATCACATCGGTAGAGATAAGGATCCACGAAAGGCATTTAGTCCATGTCGCGAAACACACGGGGAGCATTGGTTTATCTAATGTCCAACAATCTCCCCCCCAACGTGAGCCGGGTGTGTATTGAACTCGTGGTCTACACTCTGATACCACTTGTTGGGAATCACGATTTCCATTAGACAAAAACCCGCAGGTATTAGTCAAAAATCGCATCGCCAGATATAAGGATCCACGAAAGGCGCTTCGTCCATGTCGCGAAACACACGGGGAGCGTTGGTTTATCCAATGTCCAACATTCTACCCAAACTTTCTCCAGTTTTTTGCATGGAATGGATCCTAAATAGGCTATGGTTTGATTTTAGAATTTGATCAAATCAAAATGATGATTACATGGCGAGAAGGATAACATGAAGAATAGGATATGGTCACCCTAAATTATCCTAGCACTGTTAGAGCCATTAGAGACTCTGGGTTCCTCAAGTAATTTTGATTGCCACGATGAGGCAACACATGGAACTGTTGCAGTTCTTGATCCATTCATGGGACTCGAAACTACATGCATTTCACATTGGGGAAAAATTTCTCCCAATATTGGTTGATGGCATTTACTTTTTGACAGGTTTGTTGAGATGTGGTGCCCCCATTTCCCTTGCGGGATCTGTCCATGGAGGTGAGACGAGGAAGGACTAAATTCACTAGTTTTGTCGACCAGGAACTGAGCCTAGCAAGGATGTAAAGATAAATATCAAATATGTATGTGATATGCCTTTATGAATGCTCCTATTCACTATCACAAAGCTAGCTGGCACCATGGCACTTCATGTCGCGAACAGATCATACATGCAGTATGCGCTTGAGTGTCTTGAGGCAACCGTGTTTAACTGGGCTGAAGCAGTACTCCTTCTAATGATAAAGCAACTGACCAAAGTAAAAAGTGGAAAGTCGAATAATTTCAGCTATGGGTCAATCTTGACCACTTTCGTTTTGGAGCGAGTTCCATTAGCCCAACCATAACATGTGACATTGGGATTAGCTGGTCCTAGAGATCCACAAATGTAGTGGTGGGTTGAGTTGATGGCTAGCCATGTTGGAAAGTCATCGATCTCATTTTCCACTACATTTTTCAGTTGACTCTAAAGACACAATATCTTCATAGAGGAGCATTCATATGCACGGATGGATTTTTGTGGAGATCCAAATTTGATTTTACTAACTGACACTTAATTCAGTGTTATAGGTAAACTTTTTGACCATGTTTTTGATTTTTTTGGGTATTTTACATATTTTTGTGTTTTTTGACATTTCCGAGATTAAAATAAATATGTTTTATGTGAGCATATGTGGATATTGTTCGACCAGTGGGTCGTGCACAATAGACGGGAGAACCAATAGAGAGGATTTCTGGGAGAGCATTCCTTTAGGATTTGGACTTAGCTGAGACTCTTGCTGAGTTACACCAGCATGTGGAGGGATTGAATCCTAGGATACCGGATGTCCAGATCATGGAGTTACCTATGAGGCTACAGTTCCATACCATTGGTGTTCTGAGCCGTTGGATGAGGCTATTTCCCATTATAGCCCAAGAAGTGACGTGCTATCATGAGCATCGCTAGGTCTACTTAGATTATGCTATGTATGTATAGATTTTGAGGTCAAATGACCAAAGTGTCTTGGACACAATTTTGTAAAAAAAATCAATATAAATCTATTTTAATTTCAGTGCTTTCCTATGATTATGTGCAATCCTGTTCAATCGTCTGATGTGAATTGAAAATCTATATTTACATATGTTTCAAATGTCTATTTAGCACATAATTCATTAAAGAAATAGTTAAACTGTTAAAGTTTCTAGAAATGTGTTGATATTGGATGTAATAAAAATGTATTTCCATTCCAAAAGATGAACTCTAAGGAACATGCGATGAATTGATGGATTTCAGATAGTATAAACAATAGTAAGTTGTAGTAGGACAAGTTGTGAGTCCATACTAATGATGATGAGGAGAATTCCAAGTGAAATGGAAGCAGAGAGGAGTTCGATCGATCCGCTATACTCAACGATATTGTTGGTAGATTGAACAATAAGAATCCTTTGGAAACTCAGTAATTCAGCAGTTGGAGTGAAGATGGCCCATGTTGCAGAGGATAGATTCTGCATACTATGACTAGCACCATCGACATATCCAAAAAATGGTTTCAATTATTCTGACATCTGCAAAAAATGCAAAGCGGATAACCACATCAAAAGCTCTAAAAGACACACTGTTATACACACATAATCAAAGCATATAATACAATTTTTACTATGCAAAATAAAACATAGTAACGTTTAAGATACAACCCATTTCAAGGCTGTAACAATGGAATCCCATCATAATCTACCAACTCGTAGGCACCCTTAGCCACAATGTGCTCGACAATATAGGGGCCATGCCATAATGGATCAAATTTCCATGTTCCTATCTTATCAGCTTCCTGATCATAAAGCAAGACCAGGCCTCCTTATGAGAAGGTGCGAGGTTTGACATTGTGGTCATATTGTGCCTTAATTCATGTCTTATGTGCTTCATTGGCCAATGAGGCTTCATGACGTGTTTCATCTAGATGGATGAGATCTGAAAGGCATGCCTCTTCATCAAGAGTGTGAGGTAGCAGGTCAAATGTGAGTTTCAATGATGGAATTTCGCATCGGATTGGTAAGATAGCTTCCAGAATGTAAACCAGCTGAAAGGGAGTAAATACGGTTGTGTTTCTCAATGAGATTTGATACGCCCACAAAGTTGAGTACATGATCAAATTATAGTTTCATTTGTGAACCCCAATCATGTGTTGAAGCATGCACTTAAGAATTTTGCTGATAACTTCAACTTATCCATTAGCTTGCGAATAATAAGGGGTAAAAATATCATGTGACTGTCCTAACTTGGCAGTCAAGTCATCCATCATGTGTTTGCAAAAAAAATTTCCATGATTTGTGACTATGTCTTGTGGCACACCAAACCATGTAACCACATGGTTAAGAAATAAAAATGCAGTTTCCTGTTCTATGTTGTTAAATGTAGGCATCGCCTCAGCCCACTTGGTAAAATAGTTGGTGGTGAAAATAATATACCCATGACCCCCGGCTGAGCGGTGGTTACATGTCATGAAGTCAATGCCCCATTTTTAAAATGGACCAAGATCGACGACATGATGCATTGGTGCTGGCAGCAAGTGGGTTTTACCATCAAATATCTAGAAATCATGACAACTTCTGACCTTGATAATGCATTCACGAAATATGGTAGGCCGAAAGAAACTTACGCAGATATTCTTCTGCGAGGTAGAAAAACCAGACAAATGTCGACCACGTGCACCAGCATGGAAATCATTTAAGTCTTTCTTAGCCTCCTCATGAGTGAGGCACCTACGTAAAATTGTATTGACACCATGATGATAAAGTGTATCACCATCAATCAGATAATCTTTGGCTTGGTGTCAAATACGTCAATGTTGCAAGCGAGAGGTATTGGGCCGAAAAGTTTGGTTCTAGATATATATGATGAAATCTCCATACCACGGGTTAGATGACTCGATAAGAAACAAATACTCGTCCATAATTGATGGTTCCATAGTATAAGTTAAATTATTTATGTGTATTTCAATTTTATTATGATCTTTTTAATATATAACATTTACTTTCAAAGAATAATTTTGCATGTAACTAATTGATTTGATATTAGTTCCTCATTTATTTTGAACATCTCTTTAACATATTCCATATACATTTAGTTTAATATACAATATTACTAAGAAAAATAAATGAAAAAAATACCTTCCAAAAGATATTTCCTATACCTATGTGGACATGATTTCCAAAGAAATTTGCTTTATTATATATTAGGAACTTTCCTTTATAAATATGTTTCAATGGATCACTTTATGTACGAACCACTAGATCTTTTGAAATACATTAGATCTCAAAATTCTCAAATTTTATGCCCTTTAAAATATCTTACTATCAATCATCTCATAAAATTTGTTATTTTGACCATTAAAAGCTCAACGACTCTAGGAAGTTATAATCACTTTTCCCTAGATGGAAAATCCCTACTATCAAATCTAGTTCCAATAATTAACTCAAAATCAAATTCAATTTCAAATTTAATTCCATCATTAGATCACATTCATATTCAATCTAAACGAGTATGGTTTATGCTATATTTTCTAACAAAATTGTGCATTATATTTCAACATATTTTCACTTTGTTAAAAAACACTTTTCAACACTAAAACCCTAATTATATCAATGAATATAATCTGGCTAGAGTTCATAATAATAGGAAACACTATTCTTTTAAAATTTCAAGAGCTTCATCTTATGTTTCCAATATTATAATTATTAACAATTTGATGGTTAATTTCATTCATTCAGTTTTATTTTGAAATCCTCAATTTTTTAAAATCATGGTTATCCAATACTCAAAGTTAAGTACTGTTCTTAATAATGGCATATCGCCAATATTTGGTGTTAATGAGGCTAGCTGTAGGCTAGAAAAAGGAATGTTATGGCTTTGTTAAATTTGAGAAATTTGATTTTTGGACGAAAACCTCTAATCTCAAGTGGAAATATGATTTTTCTATTAAATTTGGATATCCAGTAGACTTTTGAATCAAATATTTGTTTTTCCATGGCCTTAGTATCCGATTGAAAATATTTCACTTTTTTCCTTGACATGGATAGGAAAATTCTCCACGCCTTAAGTTTCAATTCCAAATCACTCACTTAGGATGGTTTTTGACCTCGATACTTATAAATTTTCTAAAATATGAAGCTAGTCACTTACTAGGTGAATGTGTTAACTCTTGTACTTATTAAAATCTTGTCCAAAATATATAAAACCTCCATGATGGAAATGAAACTTGGAATCCTCACTTCATATAGGTAAAACATTTTCTTATTAGCTAAAACATTTAATTTCTAGTGGTGTTCAGGGATTTCATGGCGTATCCAACTTAATAGTGGTCACTAGAATTTATTTGAGTTTAGCTAGCTTCATTTCTCTTGAAATTTTGAATCAAGAATTGAAACTAAGTTGTTGCAACCTCACACAGGTCAATACAAGAAAAAAGAAAAAATATCTAAGTGGTCTCAACAAACCACTGAGATAAACTAAATTGAAATATCTATATTGGATCATTATCTTATCTTTCCATCCTTCTTGATGTTTTCAGAAGGGACATCTTGGATGAATGAACTTGCAGGGCCATTTATTTTGTCGACTCTCAGCATGGAGACTTGGTGTCTAAAAACTTCTAGAGACATGTTTAAGAATTAAAAAAGACATATGGTCCAAAAATTCCCACTTGCACTAGAAAATTAAGCACTATCCTAGACTCAGATAAATTTCCATTGTTGCAACAAAGATGTTAATTGGAGATTGTATGCAAAAGTTATACCTCACAAAATTTGGCCTTTCATTTTGACCACCATAATTTGATAGGATTCCATGTCAACCCCTCTTAATAATGGGAAATTGGCTAGCCACACGGGGACTATGAAGAAGACCCTAAAATGGTCAAAATTTTAACTCTAGTTGAGAACTCAAGGAGTCAAAATTGACCCCTAGTTGGATATCTCGGATTGTTAAAATAGGGCCACTAGGAGGAGTAGGGGTTATATTCTATACTATGGTAGCTCATTCCATAATAGAGCAGAGAAATTGTGTGTTGGATTTAGAGAGAAAATTATAGGATGTTAGTGTACTATAATAGCCTAATTGGTCATAGGTCTTAGGTAACTCCATAGAGAATGCCCTCTCCTTTATACTTGCATTGTTTCCCATACGAGAGAGCAGAGAGAAAAATAACCTCACCTTATAGTTGGATTTTTTCTTATAAGGGTTTCCTGGAGCAGATATTTATGTTCATTGTTAATTGTATGTGATTATATTTATTTTTCTATACTTTTCATATTTTATCTATTCCATGCATAAGAAAAAAATAAAAAATTAACAAACCTTGAATGGAAAGGAATTTAATTTTCATCGTATATATTTCAGTTTATTTATACTATCCATTGTAATGAGATATCCATTATAACATTCACAATAGTTTACAGAACATTGAGAACTAGTAATACTTGTTGATTCTCAAATTTCATCAACCAATAACTTTTCTACTAAATATTATGCTTCCAAACACCTTGTATCTTAGTGGAGAGGACATCAAGAACATTGAAATGAATATTTGGGATTCATATGTTATATCCATCTCATTAACCCTAATATATTGAAAATCTAATTAACTTACTTGAAGATTTTTATTTATTTAAATCAATATTTTTATGGTTACATGTGTTTGAATCTAATTACATCCATTACATTAATTCCATACACCCCAAAAAAAATATTGGTAATATTTTCTACCATAAAGAAATCAACATGATGAGTCACAAAAAAATATGCAGAGTCTAAAAAGTTAGTGTATGAATATATGATTTATTTCATCCATAGACATGCTTGGCTTAATCTTTGAGACAAATATATGACTATTGGAAGGATCAACCATCAAACTAAAAAATGAATCCTTTCCAAAGGTTCGAGTCTTGGTACACATATTAGCTCTAGAATTACTATGCTTATCCAAGTAGTATGTTACCAAAAAAAACTATAGATAATTTAATGAGCAATCTTTAATATTATTGGTATACATATTTCACTAAAATCAAATATTCTCTATTCCTTTCATCCTTGTTATATGATTTTTTATTTTAACAAATTCATAAAATTATCATAATTAATGTTTAATTGAAATAATGAAAAGTATTCTTAAACCTTAAATACATTAATTAAAAAACAATGCAAAAGCCATTGATTCACATATGGAACTCACTCAAATTCCTTTTAATGATAATGATAAACAATGTTTTTAATAATCTAATTTTAAATACATTAATGAAAAACAATGCAGAATTCATTGATTCACATATGGAACTCACTCAAATGCCTTTTTAATGATAATTATAAACAATGTTTTTAACAATATAATTTTTAATTAATGTAACATTATTTGTATTTTGATATAAAGATATAACCAAAACCGAACTTAATTGTTTAGGACAATTCATCTAGGCCTTTAATCACTTTCCACAATCTTAAGGAAAATCTTACAATAGTATATTGCTGTTGATATGAGAAAAAGTCAACAAGTTACAACTCAAAATCTCAATCACATTTTACTAAATATATATATATATTATAATTATCATACATTTTTTTCGTAAAGGTTTTTTTTCTTCCAAATCACTTTGTAGATTAACAGTCTAACTAAATATTGCTAACTATCTTGACATTAAGAACATTTAAATGAGTAGTCGGAAGTCATATGTTATATCTATCTCATTAACCTTAATAAATTAAAAAATCTAATAGACTTACTTCAATATTTATATTTATTTAAATCACCATTTTATGTTTAGATGTATTTTAATCTAATTCCATCCATTACATTAAGTACATACACCCCGAAACAAATTTTGGTAATATTTTCTAGCATAAAGAAATCAACAAGATGAGTCATAAAAAATATTTGGTGTCTAAAACGTTAATGTATCTTAATTTTAGAAGATGAGTTCATACTTAGAAATGTATGGCTTAGTTTTTGAGACAAGCTTATGAATACTGAAAGGATCAACTAAGTATTTAAAAAATGCATCCCTTCTAAGAAGTTGGGACGTGGTGCACATATTAGCTTTAGAATTACTATGGTTATCCAAGTAGTATGGTACCATAAAATAAACTAAAAATGATTTAATGAAGCATCCTTGTTATATGATTTTTTATTCTAAATAATTCATAAAATTACTGTAATTAATATTTAATTTAAGTAATGAAAAAAACAAAAAACAAAATCCATTGATTCACATATGGAACTCACTCAAATGTCTCTTAACGATAATGATATACAATTTTTTAATAATCCAATATTTAAATAATGTAACATTATTTATATTTTGATATCCATATATAACAAAAACCAAACTCAATTGTTTAGGACCATGCATACGGTATTTTAAAAACTTTAATTGTTTAGGCCATGCATTTAGTCCTTTAACCACTTTCCACAATTTTAAGAAAAATATTAAAATAGTATCTTGCTCTTGACATGAGAAAATTTCAACAAGTTACACTTCAAAACCTTAATCACATATTACTACATATGATACTATAATTGTCATACACTTTTTTTCTCATTTTTTTTTTTTTTTTTTTTAAATCACTTTAACCATTTTCCACAATCTTAAGGAAAATATTAAAATAGTATCTTTTTCTTGATATGAGAAAATGTCAACAAGTTACACTTCAAAACCTTAATCACATATTACATACTACTACATATAATACTATAATTGTTATACATTTTTTTCCCAAAGTTTTTTTCTTCTTCCATATCACTTTGTAGATAAAACATCTAATTAAATATTTCTAATTACTTTGTTTCTTAGTGTATATGACATTAAGAACATTCAAATAAATAGTTCGAAGTCATATGTTATATCCATCTCATTAATCTTAATAAATTAAAAATATAATTAACATATTTGAAGATATATATTTATTTAAATCAACATTTTTATGGTTATATGTTTGAATCTAATTTCGTTCATTGCATTCAATCCATACACCCAAAAAAAATCTTGGTAATATTTTCTAGCATAAATAAATCAACATGATGAGTCCAAAAAAAAAAAATATTGTTTAAAAGATTAATGTAAAAATATCATAGATGTGTACATTTTACTAAAATTAAATATTCTCTACTCCTTTTATCCTTGTTATATGACTTTTTATTCTAAAAAAATCATAAAATTATTATAATTAATGTCTAATTTAAGTAATGAAAAGTATTCTTAAATATTAAATAAATTAATGAGAAATAACGCAAAATCCATTGGTTCACATATGGAACTCACTGAAATTCCTTTTAATGATAAGGATAAACAATGCTTTTAATAATCTAATCTTTAAGTAATGTAACATTAATTGTATTTTGATATGCATATATAACAAAAACTGAAAAGAAAAGAAGAAACAATTAAAAGAAAAGAAGAAACAAACTTAATTGTTTAGGACCATGCATCTAATACTTTAATTGTTTAGGACCATGCATCTAGTCCTTTAATCACTTGCCACAATCTTAAGTAAAATATTAGAATAGTATAATCTTAAGCAAAATATTAGAATAGTATATTTTTCTTGATATGAAAAAATGTCAACAAGGTATGCTTCGAAATCTCAATCACATCTTACTAAATAAGATTTTATAAGTGCTATACTTTTTCTTTCTTGTAAAGTTTTTTTTCCTTGTAAATCACTTTGTATATAAACACTCTAATTAAATATTTTGAATTTTACATTGTTTACTTATATAATATTTGTGTTTGTTTGTTTGTCAATTTGTGTGTGATCTTTTGGGCTCGACCTGTAGCCTAAGAAACCGTGACTCAGGACATCTAATCTGTCAAAGTCACTTAGGGATCGCACCTAACTTGGGCCACACCAACCCTAAGCTGACTGGATTTTTTAGCATGTCTCCTCCCCTAACATAAGGCACAACCACCCCATAAAGTTTGATCTTGAATCGCATTGTTTACTAAGCACATCCTTAACCAATTATGCTAATAAAACTTAACACAAAATATATATATATATATATATATATATATATATATATATATATATATATATATATAATAATTTTATTTTAAAAATTATATTTGAAAAAATAAATAAAATATCAAAATTATGCCTTTAAATTTTATCATCTCTTACAATATTATATTATAAGATTCCATTATTTTTCATTTATCTTGAATAAATTATAACGTGAACTAGTTAATTAAAATTAAAAAAAGCTATAAAATTAGAAATCATATAACATAAAAGCACAAAAAAAAATTAAAAAAAAACATATATAATAAAATGCTAAAAAATAATTAATTTTTTTTCGTAAAATACTCAATGCAACTTCACTAAATATAATTATTAATAAATAAAATATAACACCTACCAAACAATCAAAACAGATTATTAATACTAACAAAAGCAATTGACAATCAATGCGCATTAAAAACACATTATTCAAATTAAAGAAATGGCATTAGCAATCAATCCACGCACACAATTCCGAAGTGGTATGACATGGCTATTCTCAGCGCACGAAGATCGAGCACATGCTTATTGACTCATCTGAATCCTAAAAATATGCCTAAAACTTTGGGCTAGTGGGTAGAGACCCCAATTTCGATACCCAACAAACCCAATGCTGATGTCTTCTCATAGGTTGCCAATAAAGGAAAATGTCGGTGCCAATTGAAATCTAGTTCTCTCCTAAATCCGGGGGAGAAAAGGGGATGACATAAGCTCCCTTCGCCGGAAATCCCTAATCGCAGTGCATGCAACCCAACAAACAACAATATTACGCCATTGTTTGAAGATTGTATTCATGAAAGTCATAAATTACTATAATTATATTATAGCATAATTATATTAGTAAATGTAGTTGATATAGGCGGAAGATTTATATTATTCGAATATATAATTATATAAATAAATTATGATTATAATTATTATTAAATATTACCACTATTATTAATTAAAAATATTAATCATAATTAATATATTCATATTATTAATCAATATATTAATTAATTAATTAATTAATTACCACAATATTATTAATTAATTTATTATTAATAATAATATTTTTAATACTTAACTAATTAATTATTAATAAAAATATGTAATCATAAATCTTCCAAAAAATCATATAATCAATTGAAAAGACGACACGTTTCAAACCACTTAGTGTAGTTCATCACGAAGAGAATGGTGATGGTGAACTACATTAAGTAGTTCGAAACACGTTGGCTTCTCAATTGATTATGTGATTTTTCCGAAAAATTTCTAATTAAATTAGATTTGGATCACAGAAGTTTACACCCTCCAATAAAAATAATGTTAATATTTATATAATATTTAAATATTGTTAAATAAATAAGTCATTATTAAATAACTAATTCATTCATTCATTCATTATTTAAAAAAATAATTCATTCATAAATAAATAATAATAATTAACTAATTGTTTATTAATATTATTATTATTGTTAATAACTAATTATTATTAATTATGCTAACTAATATTAAGTAAATAACTAGGGAGTTGTATTTAATGAAACTTTTTGAAGTTTCTGGTGGATTGAATTTTCTGGACGAAATCTTACTGAAGCATTTGAGGTGAAATTTTGATTTGTGTTATTTGAACTAGTTTTTTGACTGTATATATGGATTCAACACCCTGAAAAACCCTAATGGCAATTCGATTTTGCAAATTTTACCCATCAAACTTCTGATTTCAATGAATTAATGTCGAATTTTAGGCAAATTAGATCGAAAAAATAAATCTGAAAACTTTTCAAAAAATCGCTTGAAAGACACATCGAATAAATAATATTAACTTATTATTATTATTATTATTATTATTATTATTATTATTATTTATTTATTTATTTATTTATTAAATAACAGTTAATTAACAAATTATTAATATTATTATTAAAATAATTAATATACATAATGTTTTTATTCATTTATTAACAAAAATATTGTTTTTTTTTAAATATTTTATACTAATTATTATCAATTAATTAAACTCAAGGATTTATATTTAACCCAAGGAGTAATATTAAAAACCAATGAATAATATTATACCCTACGAATATGAACCCTTAGATTAATAAACCTAAGGGATTGATATTATAAACCCAAGTAATAAATCCAAGAGATTTATACTAAAAACCGAAGTGATTACAAACCTCCGGGAATAATATTGACCCAATGCATCAATAATATAAACTTAAGGTATAGAAACGCTACGATAAATATTATAAACCCGAAAAAAATCATGTTTGACAGTGGTTGATTTTCATATTGAGACAATCTTTCTCAGAATGCGACATTGGACCATTATTGACCATGGTTGATTTTTCAGATGGTGACAATCACTGTAAAAATGTGACGTTGGACCATGATTGATTTTCACATTGAGAAAATATTTGTCACAATGTGACATTAGACCATTGACCATGATTATGAATTAAATATATTTATATTAAACCCAAAGATTATTATTGTAAACCCTATGAAAAATATTTTACCCTAGTAATATGAACCTTTAGATTAATAAACCAAAAGGATTGATATTATAACCCAAAGGGAATAATCGACCCAAGGGATTAATACTAAAAATGCAAGGGATAAATATTATAAACCCTAAAATGAAAATGGTTAACCATGGTTTATTTCCACATTAAGACAATCATTTCCACAAGGTAATGTTGGATTGCAGTTGACCATGCTTGAGCATGATTGATTTTTATATTGAGACAATCTTTGTTACAATGCGACGTTGCACCGTGGTTGATTTTCATATTGAGACAATCTTTGTCACAATGTGAAATTTGACAACGATTGACTATGGTTGGCTATGATTGACCATGGTCGACCATGATTGATATTATAGGGATTGATATTATAAACCCAAGGGAATATAAAACCCAATGGATTAATAGTAAAACTTAAAGGGATTATGAACCCAAGGGAATATTATTAAATCGAAGGGGCTAATATTATAGACCCAGGTATATAAAGCCTAACATCATTATTAAAAATACTAAAATAAACATGGTTGACCATGGTTGATTTTCATATTGAAACAATCATTGCCACAATGCGACATTGGACAATGGTTGACCATGTTTAACCATTTTTTATTTTCATATCAAGATAATATTTGGAAAAATGTGACTCTTGACTATGGTTGACCATGGTTGACCAACATTGACCACGATTGACCATGATTACCATAGTGATACATCTTTGTCATATTGCAACATTGAACCATGGTTGAAACAATGATTGGTTTTCATATTGAGATAATCTTTGTCACAATGTGACATTGGGCCATGGTATACCATGATTGAATTTGTAGAACATTTTTGACCATGATTGGTGTTATAAATCCAATGAAATAATAAACCCTATGAATTAATAATAAAAATCAAAGTGATTATAAGGCTAAGGGAATAATATTAAAACCTAGGAATATGAACCTTTATATTAATAAACCCAAGGGATTGATATTATAAACTTAATGGAATAATAAACCCAAGTGATAAAAGTTATAAACCCAAGGCATATAAACCCTAAGATAAATATTATAAACACTAAAACAAATATGGGTGACCATGATTTATTACCATATTGAAACGATCCTTTTCACAATGCGATGTTGGACCATGGTTGACCATGATCGATTTTCATATTCACACAATATTTGTCACAATGTGATAAAAGATCATGGTTTACCATAGTTCATTTTTATATCGTCAAGGCAATCTTTATGTTAATAGAAATAATATTATGTTAAGAAAAATATTATTAAATATTATAAACCCAAGGGATTGAAATTATAAACTTAAGGGATTAATACTAAAACCCCAATGAATTATTAACCTAAGGAAATAATAATAAACCCACGGGATTAATATTACAAACCCAACGTATATAAACCATAAAATAAACATGATTTACCAAGGTTTATTTTCATATTGAGATAATCCTTCTCACAATGCGATGTTAGACCATGGTTGACCATGGATGACCATGATTCATTTACATATAAACAATATTTGTCCCTATGCGACAATGGAGCATGGTTTCCCATGGTCAATTTTCATATTGAGACAATCATTGTCAGAATGTGAAAATAGAACATGTTGACCATGAATGATTTGATAAAACATGGTTGAACATGGTTGACTTTCATATTGTGACAATATTTTTCACAATGTGACATTTAATCAACATTGAATATGGTAGACCATGGTTGGCTATGATTTATCGTGGTTGACAATGATTGATATTATAAAACCAAGGGAATGCTAAACCCAAGGGATTGATATTATAAACCCAAGGGAATAATAAACCCAAGGGATTAAAATTTTAAACCTTAAGATAAATATTCTAAACCCTAAAATAAACATGGTTGACCATGGTTGACCATGGTTAATTTTTATGTTGGGACAATCCTTGTCACAGTGCGATGTTGGACCATGGTTCACCATGTTTGACCATTGATTTTCATATCTACACAATCTTTTTTTAAATGTAACGTTGCACTAAGGTTAAGCATGGTTGATTTTCATATTGAGACAATATTTGTGACAATGCAACAGTTGACCATGGATGATCATGGTTGTCCATGGTATGCTATGATTGCCCATGTTTAACATTGATTGATATTATAAAGGCAAGGGAATAAAGAACCAAAGTGAGATGATACTACAAACCCAAGGGATTAATACTAAAACTGTAAGGGATTATGAACCAAAGGAATAATATTAAATCCAGTTGACTAATATTATAAACCCAAGGTATATAAACCCCTATATAAATATTGTAAACACTAAAATAAACATGTCTGACCATGGTTAATTTCAATACTAAGACAATCATTGTCACAATGCGATGTTGGACCATAGTTGGGCATGGTTGATCATGATTGATTTTCATATTGAGGCAATATTTGTCATAATGTGACATAGGGCCATGGTTGAACATGGTTCGTTTTTATTCTGAGGAAATCTTTATGTTAATAGAAATAAAATTAAATAATATTATGTTAATAAAAATATTATTAAAGATTATAAACCCAAGGGAATAATAAATCCAAGGGATTAATAATAAAACCCCAAGAAATTATGAACCCAAGGAAATGATATTAAACCGAAGGGATTAATATTGTAATCCAAAGGTATATAAACCATATAATAAACATGGTTGACCAAGTTTTATTTTCATATTGAAATAATCCTTGTCACAATACGACGTTGGATTATGGTAGACCGTGGTTGACCATGATGCATTTACATATAAACAATATTTGTCACAATGTGACATTGGAGCATGGTTTCCCAATGGTTGATTTCCATATCGAGACAATCATTGCCGCAATGTGATGTTAGAACATGGTTAACCATGAATGATTTTATAAAACATTGTTGACCATGGTTGATTTTCATAATGCGACATTGGACCATGGTTGCCAATACTTGACTATGATTTATTTTCATATCGAGACAATATTTGTCACAATACAAAGTTGGACAATGGTTTACCATGGTTGATTTTCATATTGTGAGAATATTTGTCACAATGTCACATTTAACCATCATTGACCATTGTAGACCATGGTTGGCTATGATTTATCACAGCTAATCATGATTTATGTTATATACCCAAGGGATTGATATTATAAACCCAAGGGATTAAAATTATAAACCCAAGGTATATAAAATCTAAGAGAAATATTATAAACTCTAAAATAAACATGGTTGACCATGGTTTACCATGGTTGATTTCCATATCTAGACAATCCTTGTCACAATGCGATGTTTGGTCCATGGTTTACCATGATTGATTTTCATATCCAACAAATCTTTGTCAAAATGTGGCATTGGACTATGGTTGACCATGGTTGGCTATGATTGACCATGGTTGACATTGATTGATATTATAAAGGAGAGATAATAAAAAACCCAATGGATTGATACTACAAAGTCAAGGGAATAATAAATCCAAGGGAATAATATTAAATCCAAGGGATTAATATTATAAACCCAAGGTACATAAACCCTAAGATAAATATTATAGACACAAAAATAAACATGGTTGACCATGGTTAACCAAGGTTGATCTCCATATTTAGAAAATCCTTGTCACAATGCAATGTCGAACCGTGCTTGAACATGATTTCCCATGATTGGTTTTCATATCAAGAAAATCATTCTCAAAATGCCACGTTGGACCATGGTTGACTATGGTTGATTTTCATATTCCGACAATATTTTTCACAATGCGAAATTTGACAATGGTTACCATGGATGGCTATGATTAACTATAGTTGACCATGATTTATACTATAAAGGCAAGAGAATAATAAACCCATGGGATTGATACTATAAACCCAACAAATGAATACTGAAACTCAAAGGGATTATGAACCCAAAGTAATAATATTAAATCCAAGGGACTAATGTTATAAACCCAAGGTATATAAACCCTATAATAAATATTATAAATACTAAAATAAACATGGTTGACCATGGTTGATTTTCATAATGAGACAATCCATGTCACAATGCGACGTTGGACCATAGTTGATCATGCTTAACCATGGCTGATTTGCATATCAACACAATCTTTGTCATAATGCGATGTTCGACCATGTTTGACCATGATTGACTATGTTTGATTTTATAAAACATTGTTGACCATGGTTGACCATGATTGACTATTATTATCATATTGACACAATATGGGTCACACTGCGACAATGAACCATGGTAGACCATGATTGAGTTTATAAAACATGGTTAACCATGATTGGCCATGGTTTACCATTATTACTATTATAAACCCAAGGGATAAAAATTATAAACCGAAGACATATAAAACTAAAATAAATTTTATAAACAATAAAATAAACATGGTTTACCAAGGTTGATTTTCATATTCACACAATCCTTCTCACAATTCAACATTGCACCATGGTTGGCCATGACTGATTTTCATATAAAATAACTAGATGATGTATGGTGGCATTGTTAAATAACTCATTATATTAAGATGGATATTAGGACAGAAAAATAAAGCATAATAGATAATTGATTTACCATGATTGACCATGATTGACTATAATTATCATATTGAGACAATATGTGTCACACTACGACAATGAACCATGATAGACCATGATTGAATTTATAAAACATGGTTGACCATGATTAAAATTATAAACCCAAGGTAATAATAAACCCTAGGTATTAATACTAAAACCCAAGTAATTATAAACCCAAGCGATAAAAATTATAAGCCCAAGACATATAAACCTTAAAATAAATATTATAAACAATAAAATAAATATGGTTTACCAAGGTTGATTTTCATATCGAGACAATCCTTCTCACAATTCAACATTAGACCATCGTTGACCATAAATGATATTCATATAAACTAATTAGATGATGTATGGTGGCATTGTGAAACAGCTCATTATAATAAGATGGAGATTAAGACAAAAAAATTTAACATAATAAATAATTGATTAAATTAGTTACCAATAAATTAATGTGCTTATTTTGGTTAGTCATTCCATTGTACCTTTTGTGTTTTCATCACATTATTAGAAACACTAATTTCCAACTGTCATAGAAAATGATATATCAAATTATGTATATTAATTATTTGTTAATAATAATAATAATAATAATAATAATAAGTAATAGTTAATAAACAACAATAATAACTAATATTAATACTTAATGAATTAACTATTAGTTAATAAATAATAATAATTACTTAATATTAATTAATATCAAGAATATCAATTAGTTATTATTAATATTATAATTAATAATAAAAAAATAGTTTATTATTTTTTATTTTTAGTAATAATTTATGAATTAATCAATTATAATAATAAAATACATAATTTTTTAACGAATTATTTAATTAATCAACAATATAAACATTCTATATCAATTTGTTAAAATAATTACAACATTCTAACAACAAATATATCTATGTATTAATTTTTTTAACCGTAACTTATGATGTAATATTGTTTATTCCATGTTGTCGGTCGAGCATTAGGTATTCACCAATGTTGTCTTTGTTCATAAGCATCATAAATTGGATAACGCTAGATTAGTACACAGATACTATAAATTTGCTAACGTTGCAGTGAACATATTAATACGGAGGTGATGCCAAGGTTAAGTTTCTGAAAAGGTAGTTAAAAAAAATTGAAATAACTACATAAATTTTTCATTAAAAAGAACCAAGGACAATGACAAGTGGAAATAATAAAGGACGGGAGGTAACAAAAATGGAATGAATAGAACCAAATCTGAAATTGACACTTCGCTAGTATATCTTCCTCTTTGTTTCTGCCGAAATTCGTACAATTGGACGCCCACAAAACGATCCAAACGTTCAAAAGAAAAATGGAAGCTAATGGAATTTCATATAAACTTCCACGATAGTATTGAGTTGCATTCTCCATATTTTTCTAGGATATTAAAATTATCCAGTTGTGCGCATAAATGTGCCCGCACCTCAACAACACACCACCACCAACAATCAACATCATTCGAGATAGAGAATTCAGCGCGACAGGTAATGGCAGCGACATGTAAACAGTTTTCTCCCAATTTAATTTCGTTTTTAAATATAATTGTTCCCTCTCAGATCAGCATAAATGTTGTTAACAATTCAGACGAAGCATATGCTTCATATATTCTACCGATATTTATTTCCCACCATCCATTTAAAAAAAAAAATTCAACGTCCCCTCTTCAACCTAAGGTCGACATAGAGAACACCTTCGGCTAACAAATATAGATTTCTTTTTATGATTATAATATCCTACAAATTTATTGTACCGAAGCATCATTACGTACGGAGGATGATATGATCATAACAATAATTTGATTAATCATATACCTAGAGGTGCACCGACACAAATCTCAAGTTATTTGATTAAATAAATAATATTCAAATACAATGCTCTGACACTGGCTAGAGAACACTGTAGATCTTGGTTTATTCCCCCTACAAAATGAGTTTAGGTTACACCCAAAATTGCGGACACTTGTGTTCATCTCCTTTGTCCATATTCAAAAGTCTTCATCCCAAGGTCTTGATGCTTGGAATCCATTTGAGGTAACCGCTCCTACACCAGCTCACGAGATCGTGGATAATTTTTCTCTTCCTTGCTACTGTTTGGCCCTGCAAGATTCTCCTTTGGCGTTTGGAGTGCACCTACAAAACCTCGTTCAATCAACAAGCAAGTGCAGTAATCTAATCTGATTGCCCTTTCTTCCTTCGGTGAGTTGGTGTTATGAGCAGTTTTCCTGGTTTAATTCACACTCAGCTCTTGCGGGTTCTCTCTTTCCCTTTCAACGATGGTGGCATCCTTCTGGGAAAAGGTAGCATGGACTGAGGGCGCTCTCCACCAGGTAGCATGGAGTTTCTTGGTCCCCTCAACTGATTATTTCTTTCTCTCGTGATTATTTTACTGGGTTCTAATATAGATTACCATCAAGGTTTAGTGATTGACCGTCGACGACTCTTCACTCCATAGGTATATAAATTTTCTTTTTTGCGTTGTTTCCTCTATTACTAAATTCAATATTTTCATAAATGGTCTGGAATGATATAGGGTTTTTAACCAGTGCTTTCCTTGCTCAACCAAGTTCATGCTTTTCCACCACTCTTTTGGTCATGGCTATGGCACCTGCTTGTTCTAACATTCATCACTCCTTCCTGTTCCATGCTTTTATTCTTTTATTTCTAAGTGAGTACAAGAGTATAGGTTTCCTTGCTACTGTGGATGTTTCTTCTGAGAAATAATATTTATGTGTATTATTCGAGCTTCCACATGTGTTCAGGTTACTCCTAAGTCTGAAGGGATCCTTCCATGTGGAAGTTCTTCGACCATCCGAGAGATGTTTTTTCTTATTTCAGTTGTAGTTAACTGTTCTTAGAGTGATTTTAAGCTCAAACATGGTTTTAATTATGAAAATAACTTGTTGAGAGTAAATATTTTCTTAAATAGGTTTTTACTAAATTTCAGGGTTTTGTCTAAACTGAACTCTATTTATATTTATATGTTTGTACTCCTTCCACGTTGTTATCTGATATGGGGTTTTCACGTACTTTTTCTTTGACAACACTTACTTTTTCTTTGACAACACTTGTAACATCACCGGGTAACCTCTCAGGAAAATGTATGGAGTTAGAAAAGTTTAACACAATTTAACCACAAGTAACTATTTAAATTACTACTCAGGATTCATCATTAACCATTACATAGAATTTTCATCATTACATAGAGTAACTTTAGTAATGGAATAGTAAATTACATAACAATTAACAACCACTCTTATAGGATATTAACATAAACTTTTGTTTCTTTTAAATCAGTTAGTTAGTCGTATTCTTAATAATATAAACGTCACATCATGCAAAGAATCAACATCATGAAAAATGACACAATAGGAACCATTCTTAATAATATAAACGTCACATCATGCAAAGAATCAACATCATGAAAAATGACACAATAGGAACCATGTCACTAGACACTGATATACCGTGGAAACCCCATAGGGTGAAAATAAAAAAACATTTAATTTTATTATTAAACGCTCATGAGGGTGTTCACCCCTCACTCAATGGATATAAGAGAGTCCATCCCTTGACCATTGTCATGAACTATTACAAAGAATATAATCTCAAAAGCAACATAACTTGTTATAAGCTATTGCAATCATATGACATCATTTACCCACAAACCCTTGAGCATTGTGGCTTTAGACCATCATTCTTTCCATCAATGGATTACCCTATAGTTGACATCCCTTCAATATGCATAGACCACTAAATTCTTTCCTATCCTAAAGGCAACTTAATCCATATTTATATGTCGTAGCCTTTTCATGCAACTGTTATTGTTAGCAAACTTTGATATCACGATTAAATCTAGTATTAATCAAACCAATCCATAAATCTATACTAGTGGTGCTTCACCATCTATTCATGTACATTTATGATATGCAAATAAACTATTACGACATGCTTCCTTCAACAAAAATTCATATGGATTAGTTATAGGTGGATAACCATCAATGCATTTCTATCAAAAAAATACCACATTAACTAATATTCCTCTCGCATAAGCACATATTCTTGCAACACAAATCACTACAATTGTATATACATTCCTGTAAATGAAAATAACACATCATTTATAATTTTCATGCACGTGAATTGCATAAAATTTAACAAAAGAACTATCACTTCTATTGCTACTTTTGGTGCATGAAAACACGTAAAGAAATCTAACACAGTGAATGTTGTTCCTATGCATGCAAATTCATATATACTTTCAAAATAAATATTGCCAAAATAATGCTTAACAAAATGGAGCATGCAAACACATGTTTCATTTTCAAGGAAATCTAGCATACTAGGGTATGAAAAAAACATGTTTTCTTTTCCATAAAACTAATGCAATAAAGCATACAAATACATTTTTTCTTTTCCAAATATTATTCCAAAAGTACCCATATATATTCCAAGGAAACCGACACATTACTATGTTTTTTGTGCATGTAATTCATTTTCTTTCCCAATCAATATTTTACAATGTAGGCTAACACAACATGTTATTGTTTCCAACACACAAATGTATATTGTTTCCAAAGAAATCTAATACAAATATTGCATGCATATACATGATCTTATTCGAAAAAAATTTAACACAGTAGTTTTGATAACATAAAATTAATCGTATATATATGTTTTTAAATAAATATAGATCAATAGTTCTTCTATCCATGCGAAGAACATATATCTATAACACAATTACTATGCTTTGTGGAGGCAAGATATATCATAATAGTCCTTCTTTAATGTGCACAACACATATTCCTTTCTCTATAATTATACCATAATTAACTATTGTTTTCATGTAAACAAATAAATACTTCTTTTTCAAAAGGAAGTTAATATAACTTCATTTTTATATCTTTCTACATGCAAGTTTATCATGCTTCCTTTTCAAGAAATTACCATAGATGACCATTTTTTATGCATAAACCTAGGAAAACATAACAATATTAACTTAACCTTTTATGCACCTAAATCAAGAAATTAACGCAATTCATGTGGCGAGGCAATCTTTTGAAAAAAATTAACATGATAACTTTCTTTATCTTCACACAAAAACATATTTTATATATCACAATGACTACCCTTTTGTGTGTGCTGCATGTGTTTTTTTCGAACACAATGACCCTTACTTCAATGCACATAATATTTTCCAGAAACAAGCATGCATTCTTGTTATTGTATGAACAAGGTTCCTATGCATCTTTTAAGAAAATTTGTTTTTTTCATCAATTCATGCACAAAAATCCTATGAAAGTATTTATGCACTCAAATCCTTGCATTATTTCAATAAATGACATGGGTAATATATGCATAGTTATTCATGAAAACCCTTTCAAGAAAAGAAATCTAATTAATTTTTTTCTTTTCCAAGAATCTCATAATGTATGCAAAGACATTTCACTTTAAAATCTAATACAATGATTCATGCAATTAATATTTTATTTTCAAGGATTAACATATAAATTTCTTTCAATAATTCCAATATAATGGATATTATTATTGTATACATGTTCCTATTAAGAATTTATAAGAATCATGCTAATATCTCCAAGGAAATTAACGATCTAATTTTATATCATAATTTCTTGGCAGTATTTTATTTAATGGTATAACTTATTTTCTTTCTCTTTTCATAAGAAAAGTTTACAGACATTCTTTTCATGAAAAATATCATTATTTATTTAATCCTTTTGTGTGCAGGTTTCACTTTTGTTTTCTTTCCAGGTAAAAAATATCCCTGGTTTATAATTTACGATGCAATTTTTTCTTTTAGTAAAGTAATATGATTTCTTTTTCTTTTACCATGGAAAGTTCGCATGCATTCTTTATGAAAAGTAGTATGACTTCTTAAATATTTTGTGTGTAGGATTATCATGAATTCTCTTTTCAAGAGAAACAACATCCCCGTGAATATAGTTTTTTAATAAAACAACATATTTTCTTTATTTTTAGTATGTAAGCTTCTCATGCATGTTTTTGGAAAATTATTGCATAGAAATCATGCATAAGCTTCCAATGAAATCATTAACTCCTCTACACAAAAGTCTCTGAAAATTTTCAGAGTCTACAATAATATTTCAAATTAATAAAATAACCTATCATTTCGTGCACAAAACACTTACACTCTCTTTGGACCAAAGAAAGTCATGATTACTTAAATTTTGTGCGAAATAACCATGAAGTCTCATGTGCATACATCATGTTCAGGAATAACTTTAGTTGGAGCCACAACATTCCTCACCATCAATGCCTTGAGACATCACATGATGAAAAATCTAGTAGATGAATTTGAAAGTCATTTTTTTGTAGTTTAATATTGAATTAAAGAATCTGTAAAACTTTCTTTATATCAATGAGTTATCATTTTATTTATTTGATGAAAATGATTTTCCAACTAAATCATAACGGTTCTTGTTTTCAACCATTTTCTTAAACATGGTAAAACTAAAATTTTCCATTAAAAATGTCAATGTAATGTAGTTTATGGGGATATTACATACTTCACATCTTGAAGTAAACACTGTATTTGGTGTTTAACATTAATTTTTACTTATAATAAATGATATAAATAGAAAAAATAGAAGCCTTTCCTTTTCAAATGAAGGATTTTATTTATAGGATATTTCAATAAGAAAAACAATTTGTTTCTCAATAGTCATAAATATTTACAACTGTAAAAATATGAAATTTTTACTTTCCATCACTTAGCAATTATTCATATTCATAAAATATAAAAGAAAATATTTATATCAACTCATCATTACTTACCAATTATTCTTTAAATTCATGATCAATTTTATGTAAGTTTTCTAAAAATGTTTTGACAAACCATCCACACTCCATGGAAAGCACCTTGTAATATATGAATAACAAATCCAACATAATCGTATTAGTCACAATATTTTAATTCAAATTAAATTACCTTAAATATCAATCAAATATGTAATGTGATGTGATATTTCAATCATAGTACTTCTAGAAGTACTTAGAGAGCACCAACACTCTAATCATCAAAATGATAAATTAATGCCCCACATGCACACTATCTTAGGTGTCGCTATATACATGCACACACTAATTTTAAAAGTACTGAAAAAAAACATAGCTCTATAAACATCAAAATGATCGGTAAATGTACCAATTGCATACTTTCCTAGACCCTACTAAGAAATTCAAAATATCAGTAATACAATAAAATAACTTATACTTCTAGTAATTCCTTTCTAAGCACTAGGATCCCTTCTTGTCAAGATGTACATATAATATTTAGAAAATAATATATAAAATTGATTTTAATAGAACACATAAATTATTAGTTAACTTGTTCCGGTATGAAAACCATTACGGGAAAAATAATGCTCCTCCCAACCAATGGGAACTAGTTTCCACAACCAGATCGAGTCATTTTCACATCCATACAGTTCTCTGATAGACACCATACAAAGTTCTGTCTGCAATTCCACTCAGAAACTAGCTCAAGAATTATAATGATCACATAAGGTCAAATACAAGATTCCTCTTGGAAGTGTCCTCCCTATTCCTCCGACAGTGTCCCATCTATGAGAAATTTTTGGCATCCTCCAACAGGCTCCAAATAAACAGAGATGCCTCAGGATTTTTCCCATATTACCGTCTTGGAAAACTCTTTTCCCTTATTTAGATCATCTTATCTCTAGGGAGAGTAAATTCGGTCAGGAAAGCGCCATAAACCCCTCTAGCTAGGCAACCACCATCAACCCAAAGCCTCTTGGCCTTTCACAAGTATCTCGCATGTGAAATTCTATTTTAGAAATATTTCCACAAAAATTTACATAATAAACCATATGCACATTATCATTAAAAAAAAATAAACATTTATGTATATCATGCATTCATACAACATGGGTCCACAACATCTAAATTGACACGAAAAATGACTTACATACATGTGGTATACATTGTGATTTTCGAAATAACATAAGCATGAATATCATAACATTATAGATTCTCATTTATGGTTTCAGTTCACATTGCAACATTTTACCTTCACGATTTTTTTTTTGTTTCCATTAAGCTACCCCTGCTTAATCCCATCAGCAATATTAGTCATAAATATGCATTGTTTAAACAAGTATTCACTTTCGCAATCATTTTAGTTTAATGCATGCAATATTGTCATGCATAAAATAATATGAAAATATGCATTAATGTGTAAATGTCACTAATAGTTAGGGTAATAATCCAAACATTTTCAATTTTCGATAGTGTACTCTTACCAACAAACCAAACCTCTAATTAAATACAATAATAACTTGTTTACAACATGAAATAAGCTTTAATAAAATATAATTCATGCATATAAGTTTTAATAGTTAGTCATCAACACTAACTAACTATCCTAGATCCATCTTAACTCCAGATATATCAAGCACCGGAGAGGGATCAAATATCTCGAGGTGCAAACCTTTCCTCAAGTTTTGCATTCAAAAAAGAGGTTTGGAGGTTGAGATATTTGATCCCTCCGGAAGGTTGATAGATTCAGAGTTAAGATGGATGTAGGCTAGTTTTTTATACATTTATAAATATATTATTGAAAGAATTTTTTTTCGGATATGGGCAAGGTTTCGCCCAAGACTTAAATTAAATCATTCTAATTTGGTGTTGTTTCGCATAAGGTAGAAATTAAATCATTCTAATTTGGTGGTACGAGTGATTCATTACACAAAATGGCATCCATGGAGTCTAAGTAGATTAAAAGGTGAAAATGAAAAGGTAGAAAAAAATAAAATGTAGGAGCAATCGAAATCAAGCCAAAAAATCAATCGCATTTCATACCGATAATGAAATCCTTTCCCATAAATATTATTTTCTACTTCGCACAACTTTGGAAATCATTTCTCACAAATATTATTTCACTCTTCACACTGTCACATAGATGCTTCCTCACAAATACAATTCAATACGTTGTTTGAGTTAAATTTATATATTTAGGGACATAAGTTATTTTTTATTAGGGCCTACATTAGGTTAATTAGATTACATTTTTAATGTTAAATGTTAAACTTTAGTTTTACATTTACATTTACGTGTTTGCATTTTTACATAAGATAGTCAATGCATGTAATGTACTGAAATACAAACCTCCGTGATCAAAATTTATTAAATTTAAGAATATTAATATTATAATATATTAATATGAATATTAGAATTAATAATAATAATAATAATAATAATAATAGTAATATTTTAATATTAATTTTAGGGTTAATAATGTTATTTTTACATGGTGTTAATAATAATTTGTCCCATAGTATTTGGCTCATTGACTTCACCTAAATAAAAACTCTTTTTTTTAGTATTCGTAAATATAAATAGGATGGAGTAAATAGAAAAGAGGTTTTATTTATTTACCATACCTATGGTTTATTTATATTTTATTTATTTACCATACCTATGTTTTATTTATATTTTATTTATTTACCACACCTCTTTTATTTACCATGGTATTTATCCCATGGTATTAAAATGCTATTTTTCCCATAGGCTTAACCTGGATAAAATGCTTTTTAAATTTTTCTTTAAATATACATAGGTTTATAGAGTAAATATAAAAAAGAGGTTTTATTTATTTACCATGCCTTTAGTTTATTTATATTTTTATTTATTCACCATACCTCCCGAGTAAGTATAAAATGAATTTTTATTTATTTACCATACCTCTAGTTTATTTATAGTTATATTTGTTTACCATACCTCTTTGTTGAGTGTTCGTAACGTCTTTATATTTTAAATTTATATTGTGTTTATACATAATAATAATTAGATTGAATTTTAAATAGGGCTGACATTAGATTAAAAATGTTAAATGTTAAACATTACATTTACGTTTACATGTTTAAGTTTACGTGTTTACGTTTACATATTTACATTTATGTGTTTACGATTTTACGTGAGATCTACCCCCATAGTGGGTTGTAGAGCGCCTCTCGGTGAAATCAATGCAACCAACCATCTTCATGTAGCCATGAAAAGACTCAATCAAGAACTAGCTATTACAGTTAAGTATCACTACTCAACTCATTGTTTATTTTTAACATCTAAAGGGGTTATTAAAATGTCCTTTTAAAAAAATCTATCGTCCTCTTCAAGGAAATTCCCAATATTTTTCTTTCATGCACCCACTCATAAAAAGTAGTGAATTGTAACTTTAGTCATATTCATTAATTACATCATTAATATTTTCATATTTGCAAATGTTGGTAGTCAATTTTCACTTTCACTAGTGAGTGTTGAGGATTGTTCATAGGTGCAACACAAGTTATATTGTATTTTACCCTCATAAAGATTCAAATATCATGAGCACAATTTTTCAACATACTTTATTACTTACTACTCTTCAACGTGGTTATAAACATGCATCATCCATCTAAGGTCAAAAGTAGTCTACTCTGTATATCGATATCTATTTTTTTTTAAATCATACCTGAGTTGTTTCCCACTAGTATCATACCTCGACTTATTTTCTGTTTACTAGTTCCCAAAAGGTGATAGTGCTATAACCTTCAAATCTGATACCACTTGTAACATGTACCAATAGAAGTCATAAATTACCCTTAAATATTTTTTTTTATGATTATAATATCCCTACCAATTTATTGTACCCCTACATCATTACATATGGAGGATGACATGAACATAGCAATAATTTAATTAATCATATACCTAGAGGTGCACGAACACTAATCTCAAGTTGCATTATTAAATACATAATATTTGAATAAAATTCCTTGACATAGGTTTGACAACACTTTAGATCTTGGTTTATTCCCTGTGTAAAATGCTCTTACGTTATGCCACACATTGAGGACACTTGGGTAATCTAATTCGTCCATATTTAAGGATCTTAAGCCTATGGTATTGGTGCTTGGAATATGTTTGAGGTAACCTCTCCTACACCAGCTCATGAGACCAATGATGATTCTACCCTTGCTCATTATGGTTTGGACCTGCAAGATTCTCCTCTGGCGTTCATAGTGCACCTCTAGAACCTCGTTCAAGCAATAGGTAAGTGCAGTAATTTGAGTTCCATTTATGCCTTTGGTGATTTGATATAATGAGGAGTTTACTTGGTTTAACTCACACTCATGTTTTTTTGGGTTCTCTCTTTCCCTTTCAACGATGGAAGAATCCTTCCATGCAAAGGTAGCATGGACCGAGCGCGCTCTCCACCAGGTAGCATGGTGTTTCTTGGTCACCTCAACTAAGTAATTTTTTTTTGTGTTGAGTATTTTATGAGGTTCTAATATATATCATCATAATGGTTCGGTAATGGACCGTCGGTGGTGGTTCACTTCACAGGTATATAAATTTTCTTTTTGGGTTTCTTCCCTCATTACTAAATTTGATATTTTCGGAAATGGTATGGAATGATTAGGGGTTTTTAAACTATTATTTTCTTGTTCGACCAGGTTTGTGCTTTACAACCCACTTTTGGTCACAGATATGGCACCGAGTTATTCTAACTGTCATCACTCCTTTCTATTCCAGGTGGAAAGCCATAAACAACAGATTCCTTTCCACCTCACCCACTATAGAAGTCACTTGTATGTTGGTAACTTGTTCTATAGAGACATGATGTGGCCAATTTTTGTAATAATGGGGCTCCCCACATACCCAACATTGCAAAGATATTTTTTGCTATTAATTGACTTATGGTTCACTTGTTGTTTCTGTTTTCCTTATTTCAGTTTCTAATCCCGATTTTTGTTGATTATTTCTATGAATTTTCTCTGGTGTTTTCTATACATATTCCCCCATAAACATCTTTCATATTTTTATTATCAAGGAAAATTTGGGTCCTTTCTTGTGTAACCCATTTTTACCACCTTCTCCATTCTATTTCATTTGCTGATAATAAATTTGATATTTTAGAATAGCCTCATCCATCATTTTCGAGGTATCAAATTCCTGTTTCTCCTTCATGAAGGTAGGTAGGTTGTTAATAAAAAGTTGTACCTTGGATTTATCTTCCTGAATATAGGGAAAATTTATCAGAAAGTATTTCAACTTTGTTACAAACTCATCCATAGTCAAATAACCAAGTTTCATATCATGAAACTCTTTTGATTTTCCGTCGTAAACCTGTTCAGTAAAATATTTTCCTTGAAGTGTTTCTGAAATTCATTCCAGGTTCTCTTCTTCTTTTCAATTCCCCAGACAACTTCGATTTCCTCCCACCATATGGTGGATTTACCTTTCAATTGATAAATTTCCAGTCGTGCCTTGAAATTAGGCTCGTATTCATAGATCTCGAAATATTTATTCATATTAATCAACCAAGCCTTAGCTTCCTCTCCAGCTTTACCATCAAATGTCATAGGTTTAATTTGCTTGAATTCTCCTTGAACTTCAGCTTTCTTCCTCTTGGCCCCTTTATCACTAGAGACATTATTAGATCCCACTTCATCATCATTACGTGTCCCTTAAGATTCCTCATTATCTTCCCTTTGACGAAATACCTCAGTTCTATTATCATTACCAACACTTGAATTTTCCTCTCATTGATTATGTCTGTTAGAAAGGATTTTCAGAATTATTTCTTGTTCCAATCTGAGTCTTTTGTTGTAAGATCTTAAAAGAGTCTTTTCAGTTAATAGTTTTTGAACTGTTTCCAGTAGCACTACATTAGGTTTATGAGACTCCTCACCAAGTTGCACCCACATCTCAGAATAAGCTCTAATGTAGGGTGTCTTTGGTCTTGTTGGTGGTCCAACCCATATTTTCATATTGTCTCTTACTCTATGCACATTAAAATATTGGTTATTCTTTAGTTTCCCATTTGGCCACAGTGTTGAAACTTGGCTCTCATACCACTTGGGACATGTACTTCTTCAAGTCATAAATTACCCTTAAACATTTTTTTTAGGATTATAATATCCCTACCAATTAATTGTACCCAAGCATCAATACATATAAATAATGATATTAACATAAAAAATAATTTAATTAATCATATACCTAGAGGTGCAACAACACTAATCTCAGGTAACTTGATTAAATACATAATATTGAAATACAATTCCTTGACACAACCTTGACAAAAATTTAGCTCTTGGTTTATTCCCCGTACCAAATTCATTTACGTTATGTGAAATATTGAGGACGGTTGGGTTCGTCTCCTCTCTCCATATTTAAGTGTCTTAATCCTACGGTCTTGGTGCTTGGAATCCGTTTGAGGTAACCGTCCATACCATGGCTCACAAGACCATCGATCATTTTTCCCTTCCTTTCTAGCGTTTGGCTCTACAATCTTATCCTCAGGAGTTTAGAGTGAACCTCTAGAAGCTTGTTCAATCAATAGGTACGTGCAATATTCTGAGTGCCCTTTCTAGCTTCCACAAGTTGGCATTATGAGTAGTTTACTTGGTCTAACTTACACTTAGATTTTGCAGGATTCTCTCTTTCCCTTTCAACGATGGCAACATCGTTCTGGGAAATAGTAGCATGGACCGACTGTGCTCTCCACCAGGTAGCATGGATTTTTTTGGTCCCCTCAAATAAACCTTCATTTATCTGCTAATTATTTTACCAGGTTGTAATATAGATTACCATCGGGGTTCGGTGATGGATCGTTGGCGATGCTTCACTTCACAGGTATATAAATTTTCTTGTTGGGTTGTTTCCTTCATTACTAAATTCGATATTTTCAAAAATGGTTTGGAATGATTTGGGGTTTTCAACCTATTCTTTCCTTTTTTTACAGGTCATTCTTTTCCACCACTCTTTTGGTCATGGCTACGACACTGATCTTTTCTAACATTCATCTCTCCTTCATGTTTTAGGTGGCAGGTGATTCTCAATATATTCCTTTCCACCTCACCCACTTTATAAGCCTCTTGTATGCTCATATATTGTTATGTCTAGACACAATGTGGGATTTTTTTGTAATAATGGGGCTCCCCACATCCCCAACATTGAAAATGAGGCTTCTCCTACTGACTGAATTCCAATGTACTTAATTTTTCTATTTGTCTGGATTTAGTTTGTAATCAAGATTTCTGTTGACTATTTAATGAAAAATTGCTCTAGTGTTTTCGATACATATTTCCCACACCAACAACTTTAATATTTTTATTATTCGGGAAAATTTAGTTCCTTTCTTGTTTAACCTAGCTTTACAACTTTTCCCTTCTTCTTCAATCATTGATAATAAATTTGGTCTTTTTGAATAGCCTCATCCATAATTTTTGGGTTATAAATTTCCAACTTCTCCTTCATGAAGGTAGGTATGTTTTTAACAAGATGTTGTACGTTGGCTTTCTCTTCCTGACTATAGGGAAGATATCTTAGAAAGGACGTGAAATTCCTTAAAAACTCATATGTAGTCAACTGGTCGAGTCTTAGATCAAGAAAATACTTCTCTTTTTCATCGTAAAATCGTTCAGTCAAATATTTTTCCTTGAAATGTTTCTGAAAGTCAGACCATGTTATCTCCTTCTCTTCAATTCCCCCGAAGATTTTGATTTCCTCCCAACAAAGGGCTGCTTTACCTTGGAATCGATATATTGTTAGCCTCACCTTCAAATTAGGGTCGTAATCATAGATCTAAAACTATTTATTCATGTTAATCAGCCAAGCCTCAACTGATTATTTGGCTTCGCCCTAAAATGTCGGAGGCTCAATTTTCTTGAATTCTCCTTGAAGTTCAATTTTTTGCCTCTTGGCCCCTTTATCACTAGATAAATTATTAAATCTACCTTCATCATCATTACGTATCCCTTCACATTCTTCATTATCTTCCATTTGACACAATACCTCAGTTTTTTTTATCATTACAAACACTTGGATTTGGCTCTCATATTTTTTTTCTAAAGAAGACTAATTCTATTAAGAAAAAAGCATATAGTACAATCTGAGCTTGCCAATAAGCGAAGAAAAAAGTAGGGGAGCCAGAAATGATACACTATCAACCTCAGTCCCATATAACAACCATGGAGTAAGAAAAAGATAACAAGGATAACAGAAAATGGAGAGCATGAAAAAGGAATCTACCCAGAGTGGGCATAACCTTCCAATCAACATTTTTTCCCTTTGTTCTTAGTGACTTTGACCCAGCCATTATGACTAGGCTGGGTCAAAACCAATTGTAGACTATTCTGTGTTGAAGGAGGAGTCTCCTTATCTGAATCTCAGGAAGAAGACTCATGTGTGCGTTTCTCCGATATCGGAGGTGCCGAGGGATCCTAAAGGATCGCCGCAGACAGGTCCTTCGAGGGCTCAGCATTCTCCCCTTCCGCTTAAATTTCTTCCTCATCCAAGATGAAGGAGTATATGTCATCCATGGGGGGTGGATCACATGGCTTCCAACTCTTGGATTTGGAATTAGAGTTTTTATTCTTATTTTTTTTTAGGAACGTGGAACATGTGTTTTGGAGGTGCCCCTTTTGATGGAAATGGCAACACTGGAAGGCCATGTTCTCATAGTCTAAAGTTTGTGTCCAGTGGAAGTCCCCAGCTTTGAGGTTGATTTGTTCATTCAATCCTTTTCTTATGTCTATTTCCACGCAGCATCTGCCGAAATTATATATACCTTTCTCCCCTCTAGGCGTACTTGTAGCCAGGAAGTGGACCAATGTGTTCTCAATCCCTTGGAAGACTGAGAAGTGCCATAAATGTGCTGGAAGGTTTGCGAGACAGACCCAAATGGGAAGCTTGGTGATGACTGTAGAAGTGGGGTCAAAATCTAGGAACCATGAGGTGAGAAATAGCCCCGTTGTTCCCCAGAACCATGGGCCTCCTGTTAAGGCTTTCTGATAATCTTTGCTGAAGGAAAATTCTACAAAGAAGAAAACCTTTGAGCATAGGAATACTTTGCTATTGTTTATCCAGTTGGAGTGGATCCATTGGTATAGATATGTTGTTTGGGGCCATATGCCATTAAACATGCAGATGATGGAGATTTCTGCAAATGTCTGGAATTGAACATCCAGAGATGGATGGGAGATTTCGATGGAGGGGATTTCCTCCATCTTATCCACCAGGAAAGGCTTTGGAGCCTCATTTGGTTGGGCTATTCTCTTGTGTGGCTGAGCATGGAATGCATCTCTGTAGGAGAAAGCAGGAACCGAGGATGGCTGCCCAGATGCCCCTCCTCTCAGACATATGGTAAGCAAAACTGAAGCATCTTTATCAATTTTGTAAAAGGAAAGGGAAAAGGGGGTTTCAATTTGTTTTCCTTTATAGAGTAGTCTTTGAAGCGCCGAGGGAATCCCTAGTCTGCGTTCGAGATTGCTTGAGAGATCTTGCACCAGATTCGTATCTTGCACCCAATGTAGCATGGTTCTGCCTGATGGAGGCGAGATCTAGATCTGGTAAGAAGAAGGGTAATATTCTGAAAGCCCCATCCTTCCGGTGCAGATATGTGTCTATGCCGAGCTCGAAGTTTTTATTCTCGGATCCGTTAAGCCTATCTGGGTTTTTTCAAGGGGCCTTGAAGCCTCAGCACTCCTAACTTGAAGATCCGCAGAGCATTTCATCTACATGCCCTCGATGGTGGAGTGTTCATCTTTTTCGCCTGAGCAGACAACCTCACTCCTCTGCGCTAGTATGCCGATTGGGAGGGGATTGCCTTATGTCCAGATCCGGATCCTAACAGTATTGCCTCTTGGGGTAGGGGCTTGTGCCACAACCAAGGCTTCGTTTTATTTTTCAATGAGGCTCGTGTTTTATATTGTGCCCATACCCTCTGTGTTTTTGGCGGCCGCGAAGAAACGTGGAGCAGAGAGTCAGAGCAGGGCTTCGCGGGGTGCCGCAACAATGGTCTTCTCAGGAGTAGTGAGAGCCACTATATCGTCACTGACAACAGTATCCACATTATCGAAGGTAAAAATGGTAGGGGTAGATAGAGTAGGAGCTGGATCTGCGCCTTCATTGCTGACGGATGCAACAGAGCTGAGAAAAACCCTAGTGACGACCATTGTTGCACTATTTTTCTTCAATTGGCTCCCTCGACTGGTAAACTTAAACTCCTAAAATTCCAATAAAAAATGTTAGAGATGAGTAGTATGTGTCATAAGATCTATCTTATCCTTCTACTCAACGGAAGTTGCCTAGGATTTCATCTTAGCTTAAAGTTGAAGAACCGGATTTGGATCTCATTGATTATGTCTGTCAGATAATATTATCACAATTATTTCTTCTTTCAATCTAAGTATTTCATTTTTAGGTCTTAAATTAGTCATTTTAGCTCATATTTGTTGAATTGTTTCCAGCAGTAATGCATTAGCTTGACAAAAATCCTCACCAAATTTCACCCACATCTAAGGATTAGCTACGATGTAGGTTGTTTCTGGTCTTGTCAATGGTCCAATCTCTCTTTGTATCTTGTACCTTACTCTGTACAGATTGAAATATTGGTTATTCTTTAGTTTCCCATTTGGCCATAGTGTTAAAAATGGGCTATAATACCACTTGTAACATGTACTCCCACAACTCATAAATTACCATTAAATGTTTTTTATTTTTATTTATTTTTATTATATCCCTACCAATTTATTGTACCCAAGCATCGTTACATACAGAGGATGATATGAATATAATAATAATTTAATTAATCATCTACCTAGAGGCACGCGAGCCCTAATATCAAGTTACTTGATTAAATATATAACATTCAAATACAATGCATTGACACAGGTTTCAAATCACTTTAGATATTGGTTTATTCCTCGTACAAAATGCATTTAGTTTAAAACATACATTGAGGACAACTGGGATCTCTCCTTCATCCATATTTAAGGGTATTAATCATATAGTCTTGGTTATTTGAATCAGTTTGAGGTAACTGCTCCTATCCCCGCTCATGAGATTCTCGATCATTTCATTATTCCTCTTTAGGGTTTGGCTCTGCAAGCTTCTCCTCCGACGTTCAGAATGCACTTCTAGAACCTCGTTGAATCAACAGGTAAGTGTAGTAAACTAAGTACCCTTTCTGTCTTTGGTGAGTTGGTGTTATGAGGAGTTTAATTGATTTAACTGACACTCATTTCTTGCAGGGTTCTCTCTTTCCCTTTCAATGATGGCACTACCCTTCTGGGTAAAGGTAGCATTGATTGAGTGGAATCTCCACCAGGTAGAATGGAGTTTATTGGTCCCCTCAAATGAATATTTCTCTATTTTGATTATTTTACCAAGTTATAATATAGATTTTCACCAGGGTTCAGTGATTGACCATCAGGGGTGCTTCACTCCATAAGTATATAGATTTTCTTTTTGGGTTGTTTCCTCCATTACCAAATTCGATATTTTTAGAAATGCTTTGGAATGATTTAGGATTTTTAACCTGTTCTTTCCTTTTTCAATGAATTTCATGCTTTTCAACCACTTTTTTGGTTACTACTACTGCACCAAGTTGTTCTAACATTCATCACTCCTTGTCCCAGGTGTTTACACTTTTATTTCTCATTCAATACAATGGTTTAAGTTTCCTTTCCACTCTTTGTGTTTCTCTTGATAAATTTTATAAATGTGTATTATTCCAGCTTCCACATGTGCTCAGGTTACTCTTAAGTCTGAAGGGATCCTTCCATGTGGAATCCTTTCGACCATCCCAGCAGCATTTTTTCTTACTTCAGTTGTTGTTAATGATTCTAAGTGTGATTTTAAGCTCAAGCAGGGATGTAATTATGAAAAAAAACTATTGAATGTCGGTCTATTGTTTCAATATTTTTTTACTGAATTTCAGGGTTTTCTTCAAAATGAGCTATATATATATATATATATATATATATATATATATATATATATATATATATATATATATATATGTTTCCACTCGTTCCAAGTTTTTTATTTGATATGGGGTTTTTATATATTTTTTCTCTAAGAAAATATAGTTTTTCATGTCAAATTCTGAGTGGAATTATTTCAATGGAAAGGTGTTAGTATGTAGCAACAATATACTAATGGAAGTTTTTTGTTTCCTCACATTCATCTCATTGGATTATAAATATTGTTTCCTCTGTGATTTTATTTCATAAAAAAAAAACTGGTTTCAATCTAAGAAATTGTCCAGGTCAAATTCCAGTTAACTATACAATAGTTTATGCAATTGCATTCCTTTTCCTAAGTTATTTAACAAGAAATAAGTTGTATTTTTTCACCGATAACCCTTAGGTTTATAAGTTTTCATATATCTATCTTGTGCACAGCTCACTGTGAATGAGACCTAGGTTATCTATGACTCGTTCAATTTCCTTAAGGTGTTATTTAAATATTATTATGGTTATGGTCTTCCTTTAGTGGGCTTTGTGATTTTTACTCTCGAGGCTAACTGAAACCCTCGAATATTCACTATGTAACTCTTTCTTTGAATTATGATTAAATGCCTCTAATATCTTGCTCATACCATGATAGAACTTGTACTCACACTCATACTCATCCTACAACATGTATATACATTCTACCCAGCAATAATTAAAAGCCCATATTTTATTCAAATTTAAAATTCTTTCTTACTAGACATATGCAAACAATAGTTAAAGATGCCCATCAAATATTTCATATATATATTTTTTAAATTAACACATAGATAACAAAAAAATTCTTCTAATCACAATAAAAATAAGAAGTATTGGGAGGGATAATTTAATGTTCCTTGACTGTACTATAAAAATATTCCACCAGGAAGATCTCTCTATCGAACCATGAGACTAGCAATGGCGTCCAGTCTCCCCCCGAGCTTCTTCCTCTCTAAACAGCTTTAAAAATCTATTATTTGAGGTAGCATGTACCTAAAACTCAAGACTATACCAGTGCAGTCCATTATTATACTCACAAATATCGGTCAAAGAGGTGCATTAGCTATAATTCCAGAACAAGAACAACTAAGTCTAGCAGCTTCCTTCCACCTTCACAATGTCTTGTGCAAGGTATGAACTCCAGTTCTCACTTATCTCTCCATCTTCAAGCCTTCCCTTGCTATCCTTGTATTTTTAATAACTAACTTAACATTCATATCAATTAAATATTAACTTTCTATTCTTGACCATTGCACTCTCTATAGTATACATACACACACACACACACACACACAGATATATATATATATATATATATATATATGAAGTGGTGTGGATCATCCCATCGATCAATTTTCAGATGATGAACTACACTTAGTATTTCGAAATTCGTCGATTCTCTAAACCCTGATATGATTTTCTAGAAGAGCTATTGTAAAAAAATTGCTATGAATCACATAAGTTTATATTCTCACATAAATATGTGTTATGTCATTTTATGAAGAAAATTTGTGCACAAATAAATGGTCGAAATCACTCCCGCCTAGATCAACGGTAGGAGGACAATTTAGAACTCCCCACCCTGCACTATTGACAGTTAATGGAGGGTGAGGGGGGAGCAGTTTCACACCAATTTTATTAAGGCAACATGTCATCCTAACAATGGTTTCGGGGGGTACTCTCCTAAAACCCTTTACACCCTACACTCCCCCCGGAAAAACCATCATCCCTTTCACAATGCCAACTACATTTATAGCTTTTTCTTCAACCCATCACCTTTCGCCACTTGTCCACATTTTCTCTCCCCACACCATCACCATCCACATCATCACCTTCCATATCATATAACCGATGGCAAATAAAGAAACTCCCACTAACTGACCATTTTAAAAATTAATTCTCCCACTCACGAAAATGGTAACAATTATATTACCATTTTCTACCATTTCACTTACAAATTCCCCACAATAGCCTCCTTTCATATTCTTTCACACCTTGCAAGTCATTATCGAACCCATCAAGTAATCAAATGCTCACTATCAACAATTATTTGAAACATTTGATCGAATTTTCTTAATTTCCCTCTCAGGTAACCTGTTTTATCCTATTCATCTTCAATTCAGAATGGAAAAGAAGAAGGGTACGGGAAAGATGAATGAAGAGGAACCCATGATTCCCCCTATCCCAAAACTTGACAAAACTCCTCTTTTGGACACCCAATTCAATGTTGTTGAGACTGATTGTGAATTCAAATTCTACAAACTTTGTAATTGGGCAAAAGAAAAAATATCTTGACCAGAGATATGAATTGAGTATCTGGGAGTCTCTTATCCCTTAATTCATTTTCCCTCAGACACACTTCTTTCATAGATTATCTACCTCATTTCATCTTATATATCTCCCTAGCAAGAATGTAGTGATTGTTCCGAACAATGTCATCCAATTTGCAATTTCCCCTAAAATTATTTTCCAAGCCCTGGAAATAAATCCCCAAGCTTCCCTGCATACGTTTTCTACTGAATTATTAATTGAATTGTATAATAAGCCTACATTTTTCTAGAGAACTCGTATCTTTGAAATTTTTCTTCCTGAAAATGTTGAATTCCCTAGAAATAACCCCCCATATCATGTTTCAATTTTCCTACAAATTTCAAAGGAAGTGATCTATATGGTGGCTCGTTTACTTGTATATTACAAATATTAGGGGGTTGATGAGGTAATATTTGGATTCTTGTCAGTATTCACAGTTGGGTGAAAGCCTTCAGTATTATTTAATTACAATCAATTTTTTTCTGATGCTATCCATGAACAATTCATGAAATTTAAAGTTGAAAGTGTTTTTAAATATCAATTAGTGTTAGTATACTTAATGCTATAAGATCAATAAGATAGGTTCAAGTTTCAATTGTAGAAAATGGATGAGCGGGTTAGCCATTTGTCAGTTATCACTGGTGAGAAGGAATTCATATTAATACACTTATATAGATTTTGTAGATCATTTCCTTCACATTTCTTTATGTTTATTGTCGAGTGATACTATACCAAGGGTATCACCAAAAATCAAGAAAGTCTTACACCTCTCAGAACAATTGATGGTGGGAGACTGATATTTATACCAAAGTTATACAGAGATAATAATTTATGGAAGTGAGGTCCCTCCTTATAGGTTACCAGTATTTGTGCCAATTATGATTTTTTCTTTGGAATTGCTAGACAAATGCTTAATGTGGATTAATTACATTATGTCTCCAATAAGAAGAAAGCATAGTTCAAGCTAAAGTAAAAAATAGGCCCTTACATCATAAACACTAGATGAACTACAAAAATGTAGAAGACGTCTTAAACCAAATGAAGTTCAAGCATAGTTTTATATGCCCTTATGACCCCTTAGGATTAATATCTAATATGAGAGTTGAAAAAAAAGAACCCCATATTCCCATAGACCAAGGCTAGAGATAAACCAATATTCTAGCCAATAATAATAGACAAAAAATACATTGCAGGAAGCAGAAGAGCATTTGGTTAGTCAACCTTCTCTACACATTCCTATCTCTATACGTCTAGAAATTAAAATACCAATCGAAATCATTTCTCGCACAGACTCTGAAAAATAAGCTTAAGATTTTGTGGCTTTCAACAGAAGGAAGAAGGATCCACAAACCACCACAAAATATGGAAGAAAATAAAATGCTCAGGTAATAAACACTAATGAAGAATATTCAGAAGAAACGAATGACTGGGAGCATACTACCTTGCTTTTCAGAGGTAAACCTACTACCCCTCTCCCTCATGAAGGAGAGACTGTTGAATACAATATCTCTTATACATCTCAAGCTCAACCACAGCCAAGTACTTTTTCAAGTTACAAGGATATTAATTTGAGGAATGAAGCTCTTCAAGATTCGAGATACTCAAAATTCTGGAAAGAAGCTGTCACCAATCAACAAAAAATTCTATCTACTTTTGATTAAAAAAATGGGTGGTTTCAAATGGCCTTTTTGTGGCCCAAGGTTGCAGCCCTAAAAGTGCTGAAGATTACAAGGCCTCCATATTCTCAGTTGATACTAAACAATTTCATGCAATTGATCAAATCGATTTGCATAAGCAGGAAGGTGAGATTGTTTATTCTACTCTAACCAACTCTTCCATGCTACTTCAAAGCTCCAGGTTTCATTGAACAACATGCATTCATAGTTGAATATTGAAATAATTTCCTCTATTTCCAAAGATACCAGAATCAAAACTTTAGAGAATTGGTTATCAAACTAGGATATGTTTGTAGTGATGTCAAGGCAGCAGAGGAGGTACTCAAAAGTAAAAAAGCAGATATTCAGGGTTTTCGAAAATAGCTCAAACTCCAAACTATAGAAAACCCTAAAACCAAAGAACTCACTAGTTTCGAGGTGGAAAAATAGAATATGTTTACATTAGTAGTGGAACAAAATGCTAAAATATAGAAAATGGAACAAGAGATGTAAACAGTACTAAAGGAAAAAGAGAAATGGGGAACAGGTGGAACATCAGCAATTGAGACTTCAATCTAGTCCACAAAAAAGGTGCCAGAGTCAGATTCCTCCCAAAAGATAACCCAACCCTGGAGAAAATTGTCATTAGCAACCGAGGAGGTCGAAAAATTGTCAGAAAACCTCAACAACATGGAGGAAAACAAGATACAAATAGATAATGCATATTTGGTATAGGTACAAAATAACTATAAACTTATGAAGTATATTAAAAAGTATGAATATAAGTCCATCATAATTGAAATGTTGACAGAGGAAAACATCAACATTTGGCATAATATCAATGCTAATGTTACATACTTATGGCCTTATTATTCAAATCATTTTTAAGCAAGAATAATTGGTGCAAAGAGTCAAAACAAAAATGAACATACTAAATTATATGTCGAGCATAGGCCACAAGAAGCACAAAAGATCATCAGGATTGGGGATTCGAAAAATAGAGAAGAACTTGAAAATCTCAACATCTAGGAAATAACCAGAATAGTAATGGAAGTCAAAATAGTTTTTACTAAAAATAATTTCATGGTTCAATTGAAGAACAACAATAAATATTTGGAGTTACAAGTTAAAAGATTCAACAATAAGTTTTATTTGTTATAGGAGAAAGGACTTCCCACTCTTAGAAGCTATAATGGAAAATTGATTCCATTGGAGAATTACCACGAGCAAGTGTGTAGCATAGCTGCAGATGCATCATGGTTTTCCAAGGCAAAAGGAGCTATCGGTAGAGAATATTTTATAGAAGGCCTGCAACTTGATTTAAATATTCAGCATGATATTCATCATTTATTTGTGAATAAGAAAACTTTTCAAACTTACACTGAGGTAGATGAAAGTTTTAGAAACATGGTAATTTTTTGTATCCCAAGTGAATAAATGTGTAACGAATAGCTAGAGTTGATAGAGTAAAAGCAAACAGAAAGCCTACAATTTTGGCACAAGAAAAGAAGCTAGTAGTTTGAAAAATGGCATAATCAGTAAAAAATTTCCTTTAAATTTTCAACAAACATATGAATTTATCCAAGGATCCTATTTTGAGTTTTGGAATCTGAGATCATTTTTAGTAGAATGTATATAAGTATGTCGTAATAATACTTGACAAGGGTTTCAACCGTGTGATAAACCAGTATTCATAATTGTAATCCTATGAGTTTTTATGAGATCAACAGAGCATTCTGGATTCATCTTGAAATAACTTATGTTTCTATGAGTACTTCTGTTGCTATTCATGTTTTATTTATTTCTGCATATTTTTTTTAACTTAATGGGAAATCTGGGTATGGAAATCTAGGTATGGTAAGATTGAATATTAATCTATCTAATAACCCTTGTGAAGTTATCATCAATCATAGATATTTTTTTTTTTTTTTTTGTAAATTAGAAAGTTCTATTAACATATCAAAAATTAATTACAACAGAAGCAAACTGGTGAGAGCTAAAGCTTCAACACCAAAAAAAGAGAAGTGTGGGAAGAAGAGATGACCCTCTTGGGAGGTGATTTACGTGGGAGTGTTGTGAAACCATCTCCAAAATATAAGAAAAGAGAGATCAATGCCTTATAAATCATCCACTTCGAGGGGGAAACCTCCAATACATTACATAAATGAACAATTCCTGGATTATACAAATCACCCAAATCTCCTTCTATATATAGGAGTTCATGGGGCCACAATATAATCCTGGCCGACCTAACAATAATAATGTGAGGGAATAATAATAACAATATTCAGCTTATAGGGGTACAACAATAACAATAAGGGGGCTACACTAATAACAATATGGGACTAAACTAGTAATATAGGGACCTAACATGCCCCTCTCATTCAAAAAAGTGTTGTCCTCAATTCTTGACTAGCTCTCGGTGCTTCTGTATAAAATTCTCATCCTCCCATGTAGAATCTTCAATGGGTAAGTTCTTCCATTTGATGAGATACTCTAAAATTGAGAGATTTTGTAGCTGTCAAGTTCTTATTTCCGTGACCTCTTCAAGTTCCAATATGATTTTTCCTTCCTCATCAATTTCTGGCAATATTGTTTGAACTGGAATATTTTCACCTATAACCTTCTTTAAGCATGAAACATGGAAAACTGGATGCACTCGTGAAGAAGCAGGAAGCTCCAATTTGTATGCCATAGTACCAATGTTTTGCAACACCTTGTAAGGACCATAGTACTTTGGAGATAATTTATTATCCTTCTTAGCTTTCTTTAGGGACATTTGTTTGTATGGTTGTAGCCGTAAAAATACGCAGTATCCTACATAAAAACTTCTCTCATTGTGATGTTGATAATCCTATTGTTTCATTCGATTTTGTGCCAAATTTAGGTTATCCTTTAAGAGTTGGAGAACTTTTTTGTTGATGCTCTATGTGATCTTCCACTACTTGAAACTTATAATTTTCTCTTAAATATGATGTGATGGATGGTGGATGATATCCATAAAGTGCCATAAATTGGGTCATTTTTTCTGCAGTATGGAAGGAAGTGTTATACCACCATTCAGCAAGAGGTAACCACTTGACCCATTTTGTTTGTTTATCATATAAAAAAAAACGAAGATATCCTTCCAAACATTTATTCATTATCTCAGTTTGACCATTGGATTGAGGATGATAAGATGAGCTATGAGCTAATTGAGTACCCAAACAAGAAAATAACTCCGTCCAAAAATTTCCAGTAAAAATGGGATCTTTATCGCTCACAATAATCTTTGGGTTTCGATGTAGCTTTTGAATTGTGTCCATAAATGTAGTAGCTACTGTACTTGCTTTAAATGGATGAGATAATTCACAAAAGTGTTCATACTTGGTAATTCTATCAACTACCACCATGATGACACTCTTTCCTTCGGACTTAGGTAAACCTATGATAAAATCCATTGAAATCTCCTCCCAACATTGACTTGGAATGGATAAAGGTTGTAGAAGAGCTGGGGTCTTAATTGTCTCAACTTTGTTTTGCTGGAAAACCAAATATTTTGCAACAAACTTTTGAATATCAGATTTAAGGTCATCCCAAAAAAATTCTTTCTTCACCTTGTGGTAAGTTTTTAAAAATCTTGAGTGTCCTCCTAAAGGAGAAGTGTGAAATTCCAAAAGAATATTTTGTTTTAGTTGGGAATTCTTAAAAATATATAAGTGATATTTGTACCATAAGGAATAATTTTTCCAACTAAATGTATCAGATGTACTACGACCTTGCTGCAACTTTTGAATGAGTGTCCACACTTCTTCATGCATCCTCCATTTATCCCTTGCTTCGGTTATCTAATCTAGTTGGATGATAGAAATGGCACAAATAAATGCTTCCACCTCTTTATTATTTCTTGAGAGTGCATCTGTAACAACATTTATCTTCCCTTTTTTGTATATTATTTCAAATTCATAACCCAACATCTTTGTGACTAAATTTTTCTGCTCTTTTAAAGATTATCTTTGTTCCAAAAAGTGTTTAAGACTATCATGATCAGTTTTTACCTTGAAGTGTCTTCCCATTAGGTAAGGTCACCATTTCTTTAGTGCATGTAGTATTGCTAACATTTCCTTCTCATAAATAGATTTTTGTAAATACTTTCCTTTGATTGGACGACTTTCGAAAGTAATGGGTCTTCCTTCTTGCATTAAAATAGCACCAATTCCATTTCCTGAGGCATCACATTCCACAATAAAGGTTTTTGTGAAGTTTGGCGTAGCTAAGACCGGTGCTAGGCACATTGCCTCTCTAAGATGTTCAAAGGGCTTAGTTGCTTCAATAGCCCATGAAAAATCATCTTTCTTCAATAATGTTGTTAGAGGTGCTACTATTCTCCCATAATTCTTAACAAAATTGTGATAATACCCTGTTAACTCGAGAAACCATCGCAATTCTTTATGGTTGTGGAGACTTTCCATTCCTTAAGGGCTTTAACTTTTTTAGGGTCTACCTTAACACCCTCGTGAGATACAATATGACCCAGATATTCCACCTCTTGTACTCCAAAGAAAAATTTGGATGTTTTTGCATATAATTTTTTCTCCTACAATAGTTTGAGCACCCTTTCAACATGTTGAACATGATCCTTCCAAGACTTGTTGTATATTAGTATGTCATCAAAAAATACTAGCACAAATTTTCTAAGGAAGGGTTTGAAAATGGAATTCATTAACCCTTGAAATGTAGAAGGTGCATTGGTAAGGCCAAAAGGCATGAAAAAAAATTTATAATGACCCTCATGAGTTCGAAATGTTGTTTTCGGAATATCTTCAGTCTTCATTCTAATTTGATGATATCCTAAACAAAGATCCAACTTGGTAAAATAAATTGCTCCTTGTAATTCATCCAATAATTCATCAATCAGAGGAATTAGAAATTTATCTTTAATGGTGAGCTTATTTATCTCCCTATAATCTGGACACATGCACCGTGATCTATCCTTCTTATGCACCAATACTACTGGAGCAGAGAAAGAACTTTGACTAGGTTGAATTATACCACCCTCTAACATTTCTGTAATGATACATTCAATTTCTCTCTTTTGGACATAAGGATATGTATAAGGCCTGGTGTTTAGAGGAAAAATTTCTGGAATCAAATGAATAGCATGATCATGATCATGAATAGGTGGGATTGCTTTGGGAGTTTCAAACACCTTGGAATGATTGTCCAATATTTTTTGGAGATCTATAGAAATAGATGATTTTGATGTTGGAACTTCTAGTGAGCATAATTGTGCAATTATGCCTTGTTGTTATTTCTTCAGAAGCTTTGTCATGACATTAGAGCTTATTATCCTTCTCGGCTTCCCTGTGCTACCCTGTAATTTGAATTCCTTTCCTTTTGAAAAAAATTTCATGAAAATTTCTTAAAAATTAAAATCTACCATCCCCAAAGATTGTAACCATTGTACTCCTAGTACAACATCAGCACCTCCCATTGGAATGGAAAGCATTGGACTATTCAATATTATGGCATTTTCCAGAGAAATTTATAGTTCGTCCATTTGCAACCATCACTTGACATTTTGGTGCTGGGTATAGGAAAGAATTCAATTCCTTGGCTACCTTACAATGAATAAAATTATGGGTACTACCCGAATCAATGAACACTATTACCTTTTTCTTCTTGATATGTCCTTCTATCTTGAGAGTTTGAGGAGTGGTAATTCCTTCCAATGCTTTACATGATATGGTCAGACTCATTTCTTCCTCTTCTACGATTGGTTCATGGTGTATATCCTCTTCTTTTGAATATTCTTGTTCATTTTCTCCTTCCTCTTCACAATATATGTAAAGTAATTTCTTCTTAGCACACTTATGACCTTTAGTGTATTTTCTATCACAACTGTAGCAAAGCCATTTTGCTCGTTTTTCTTCCAATTGTTGTGGTGTCAACCCTGTAGGTTGTGGAAGTATAGGAGTAGCAACACTTCCATATTTATATATGTGAGTGGTAGGCTTCCTTGTCGCCATAACTTTACATTCAATTTTTGTTGCCAACCTAAATGCCTTTTCCAATGAATCAGGTTCCCAAACGCGAACTTCATGTTGGATGTTATCCTTTAAAGTCCCTATGAAGACATCAATCTAGTGTTCCTATGGAATATCTGTTACCCTTATATTCAATATTTGGAAGTCCTCAATGTGCTCCACCAATGAACCCTTTTGTTTGAGATTTATCAATTGGCTAAAGAAGGTGTTTCTTTTTGTATCCTCATAATGTGCTATCATTTCCTCTGTAAAATTGACCAAGTGACAATTGTTTTATGGGATCAAAGCCATCGATACCATATAAATGTATTTTGTTCTAAATATAAAGTTGCAATGTGTACCTTTTGTGTTTTTTGCACATTACTGAGATAAAAATATTGCTCCATCTGTAGTATCCATGTTACGGGATCCTTGTCATAAAACTTCCTCATATCCATCTTCGGAATATGGTGACTCTTCCCTCCAACACTAGAGTTTATGAAATCATGATTAACATTTATTTTTTTCTCATCATGAATTTCCTCTACTATCTTTTCGCCATTAGGAAACATTTGTTGTATCAACTTTTCCAAACCTTCGATGTCTACTTTTAGATCATTCTCCATGTTTTCCATTTTTTCATCGATCTTAGCTTCCATGTCATCCATCTTAGCTTCCATGCCAACTTCCATGCCTGATCCGGATTTATGCAGGAACGCAACAGAATAAACACATAGCCATAAATACAGAGATGCAGTGGAAATAACACTTCATTTCATTAATATCAAAGAACTGAAATTTGCTTACAGACAGAATGGAAATAAAACTAGCTAGGGCATTGGTAGCTATCTTTGAGAAGAGATGTGGCGGTTACAGGCCTCTGAACTGCGTTACAATGAGGCTCGAGGGCCTATTTATTATTGAGAAACAATGGAGAACCCTAAACATCCAAAAAACCTAACCCTAGGAGATGAAGCGCCAAAACTATGGGCCCCGTTTGGGTAAATTGGTGTTTCAACTTCCCAGGGACGTAACTTTGGCATACTATCTCCGTTTGACGCACATGATACATCATTAGAAAGCTCTATCCGAGGAATACAACTTTCGGGATGAATTTTATGATCAAATTCATTGGTGCTTTGATACCCAAAAAATGTCGTTTATGGCCTCAAAACGGCTCCGGAAGTTCAGGACCCGAAAAACTGCTAAAAATAGTAAGTTATGCCGAAACTGAAAAACTGAAAGAGACAATGGTGGCGGGCCAAGTGGAATAGGTGGGTGGCCACCAATGTCCACCTGGATCATTCCTCCCCCCTTAGGAAGCAATGGTCCCCATTGCGTTAAGTTCCTCCATGAGATGAGGAAATTTCTGCTGAACTTGGTCCCTGGTGAACCACTTTCCCTGGTGCAGGAGTTGGCCAGCTTTGACAACCCGATATAGTTGGATCTTCTGCTGGCGAGTGTTCTTGATTTGCATGTCCATGATGCAATCTGTGGTGGCCTGTTCCATGCAGTCTGGATTTAACTCAGTTGGTGTGAGTTGTTCTGCAATGTCCGAGGTGTCCAGTAGAGGTGGGAAGTAAGGGCGAAGGCGATCCACATTGAAGACTGGGTGCAGACCAAGGAATGGTGGAATACTGAGCTCGAATGCATTGTTCCCTACAGCCTTGGTGATGGTGTACGGCCCGTATCGGAGCGGGCGAAGCTTGCGGTGGGGTCCAGTGAGGCGCTCCTTCTGCAAATGTGGCCATACTTTGTCACCCACCTGGAAGTTGTGTGGCACCCGGTGTTGATCATGGCGTTGCTTGTACTTGGCATTGGCTCTGTCCAATATATCATGAACCTGTTGGCGGATGTGTTGAATGCGATCGATGAAGCTACTGGCTTTGTCAACTTCAGACTGGACATGAGCTGAATTGGCCTGAGCAGCTGCAAATGGCATGGCTACATCAATGGGACATAGTGGCTGGAATCCCAAGCCCACCTGAAAGGGGCTATGGCCGATTGAACTGTGGAGAGCCCGATTATAACTATGTTGTACATAATGGAGGCTCTCGTCCCATGTGCGTGGATGATTTGAATTGTACATGCGCAGAATGTGTACAATCATTCTGTTGACGACCTCTGTCTGGCCATCTGTTTGGGGATGGAAAGCTGTGGAATTGGTGAGCTTTGTGTCCAACATTGACCAGAGGCTGGACCAAAATGTGCTGAGGAACCTGCTATCTCGATCTGATATGATAGACTTTGGGATCCCAAAGTGCACCCACACTCGTTCAAAGAAGAGTTTAGCAGTGGCTTCTGCTGTGATATTCTTCTTACAGGCCGCCATGATGGCCATCTTCGAAAATCTGTCAACGACCACGAAAACACAGTCATTTCCATTCTTAGTAGAAGGCAGGCCCGACATGTAATCCATGGAGATGGATTCCCACGGTCAACTAGGGGTAGGTAGTGGAGTATATAGGCCTTGCTTCTTGATGGTCGGTTTGGCAATGGCACAAGCAGTGCAGGATCTGATGTGCTTCTCGACATCCTTTCGAAGGTTCGACCAATAGAAATACTTCTGCAGGATTGCTACTGTTTTCTCGACCCCAAAATGCCCAGCGACTCGACTGTAGTGTGCTTCCCATATCATCTTGGCACGCTCGCTTGAAGGAACACAAAGGTGTCCCGGGTGACATAAAAGTGCATCTTGGAGGTGAAAATTTGGAACTTGCGTGCCCCCCAAGAGTGCCTTGTAAGTGTGGCCGAATTCTGGGTCACTCTCATAGAGAAGCGGCCAATCAGAAGTCTCGTGCCCACAAGAGTTGAGCACGGTGGTGAGCGCCACGATCGGTGGTCGGCTGAGGCAGTCTGCAACATTATTAGTGCTACCCTTCTTGTACTTGATGTTCAAATGAAACTGTTGCAGATATGTGGACCACTTCTGATGGCGATCATTCTGCAACTTCCCTTGTGTCTGTATGAACTGCAGGGGCCGGTGGTCTGTGTGGATGATTGTTTCTTTCCCCAAAATGTAATGCTTCCATTGTCGACAGGCTTGCACAATGGAATACATTTCTTTGTCATAGGTGGGATACTTGCGAACTGTCTCAGACAATGTCTCGCTGTGATATGCCACTGGATGTCCCTGTTGAGTAAGAACTGCCCCAATAGCATAGTCGGAGGCATCTGTCTCGATCTCAAATGGCTGTTGCAAGTCTGGTAAAGTGAGCACTGGGGCAGAACAGAGGCGGTTTTTCAGTTCTGTGAACGCCTTCTGTTGAGGTTCCGACCAAAAAAAATTTTCTCTCGCTCCTCCCTTGGTGACTTGACTCAAGGGCCAAGTGATCTGAGAGAATCCCAACACGAACCTCCGATAGAAATTAGCAAGACCCAGAAAGCTGCGAAGCTCTGTTATAGTGGTTGGGGCTGGCCAATCCCGAATGACTTGGATCTTGGCTGGATCCACATGCACACCCCTTTCATCAATAATGTATCCCAGATATTGAACCTGGGTCATGCCAAACGTGCACTTCTCCAAATTGGCACACAACTTGTGTTGCCGCAGTGTTTGGAAGACTTGTCGGATGTGATGAAGGTGCTCTTCCCAAGTCTTGCTGAAGATCAGAATGTCATCCAAGTACACCACTACGAATGAGTTGGTGAATGGCCGCAAGATGTCGTGGCTGGATCCACATGCACCCCCCTTTCATCAATAATGTATCCCAGATATTGAACCTGGGTCATGCCAAAAGTGCACTTCTCCAAATTGGCACACAACTTGTGTTGCCACAGTGTTTGGAGGACTTGTCGGATGTGGTGAAGGTGCTCTTCCCAAGTCTGGTTGAAGATCAGAATATCATCCAAGTACACCACTACAAATGAGTTGGTGAATGGACGCAAGATGTCATCCATCATCCTCATGAAGGTGGCGGGAGCATTCGTCAACCCGAAAGGCATGACCAGCCATTCGAAAAGGCCTTCCTTGGCTTTGAAGGCAGTCTTCCACACATCGGAGGGTTCAATTGGTACTTGGTCATACCCAGACTTCAGGTCGATCTTGCTGAAATATTTTGCACCTTTGAGTTGGTCCAGAAGGTCATCAATCCGTGGGATTGGGTACCTATTCCGGATAGTGATCTTGTTCAGCTGGGGTCAGATCAATCGGGTGCTTGACCTGACAGTGCAGAGGAACCCCTGTGGGTGAGGTGAATATGTCCCCGTACTCCTCCACAACCTTATCCATTTTTTTTTGTCATGCAGAGGAGCCCTATCTGGAGGTCGTGGCCACAGTATTCTTCTTGCCCTGGGGGCGGATCATCAGGAAAACGAATTTCCTGGTTTGGGAAATGAGCTTACTGCATTGTTTTGCAGTAACCAAAGAGATAGTAGCAGGAGGTGGTACCTCTGGTATCCTGTACAACTTATTTCCCAAAGTAACAATAACGGCACGAGGTTGAGACTCATACACCGCATGACGCTTCCACAAGTATGTTTGTCCTAATAATACATCATAAACATCAATAGGAACAACGTCACATAATACCTCATCCGTGAAGGGCTTGATGCTATAGGGAAGGCGGCACTACTGGCTGACGCGGAGATCTCGTCCTTGGTGAAGCCACCCGATGGTGTATGGATGTGGGTGAGCTGTGGTCGGCAAGCCCAACCGCTTCACGACGTCTGCTGAAATGAGGTTCTTTTGGCTCTCATTGTCGACAATGAACTGTACAAGGGAGCCCTTTACCCACATCTGGGAGTGGAAGAGACGTTCCTCCTCCTCTGGATCTTCCGGTTCCTCCTTCTGGACCTTTGTAGTGGCAACAGTGGCGTTGGGCTCCGCATCAATAATCTGTTTCCCTTTTTCATTCCCCCTTTCAGGTTCTGATTCGGAGTCGGAGCATGCATCTGACTCAGAAGCCCTCATCTCGGCCACTAGCGACTGCTTGGCCCGACACTCACTTGTGTTGTGAGTGGAGCTCTTATGGAACTCACACCACTTTGCCGTGTCCTTCTTTGGCTTTGCGGTGCTGTTCTTTTCTTGTGGCTTCGATGAGTTTTCTTTAGCCGCCATGCCTTGGCTCTGTCCTTTGTTCTGCGGTTTGGAAGCACCTTTCCCTTGCTTTTGATTCGCAGATCCAAAGTCTCGCTTCTTCTGCTTGAATTTCTGCTCAATCTTGGCAGCATACCGGTATGCCGTACCAAGCGAGGAGATGTCGAGGAACTCCATTTCCTCTTGAATGTATCTGTGCAGACAGCTACGATACTTTAGCACCAGATTTTTCTCTGAATCTTTGATACCCAACTTTGTGCGTAGGGTATGGAACAGATTCGTCAACTGATGCACATCTTGATCCCTTTGTTGTCGTAGCATGGTCCATTGTATGTACTTGTCCTCATAGCTCCCCACGGGATAGTACTATTCCTTGACGGTGTCTCAGAAATAATTCCAAGTTGATATGGCCGAGAATAGAGAGGGTTTTGTCTAGTCCTTGTTCTCACAGTAGGTTTCCCACCAGTCCTTAACATGGGGGGTAGCTTTGAGGAGTGAAAAAATAATCTTCTCCCAGTCTGAAAAGTCATGAACCAAGAAATATCCTTCTAACAGATTCAACCATCTATCTATGGCATCTACGTCTATTTGACCCTCAAATATGGGAATGTCAAAATTTACTTGTACCTTAAAGGGAGTCGCAACTCCAGAGTGGCTACTGGATGCAGATGCGCCGCCGGTGGGCAGCCGTTGAAGGATCTGAGCAAAGCTATCCATCATCGCGTTCCTTTGTTTTTCGAGGGCCTCCTCGAGCAATATTTTGATGGGATCTCCTGCTCCCTCATCTTTCTTTTCGTCCCCCATGGGCGTCCGTCGAGGTTTGCGAGGCTGATCTTGCAAAGGTTCCACCAGATCAAGCCCTAGCTCCTTATACCCCGACCTCGTTAGGGACATGCAAAGAAGGATCGAGAAAAAGCAGACCGCTCTGATACCACTGATCCGGATTTATGCAGGAACGCAACAGAATAAACACATAACCATAAATACAGAGATGCAGCGGAAATAACACTACATTTCATTAATATCAAAGAACTGAAATTTGCTTACAGACAGAATGGAAATAAAACTAGCTAGGGCACTGGTAGCTATCTCTGAGAAGAGATGTGGCGGCTACAGGCCTCTGAACTGAGTTACAATGAGGCTCGAGAGCCTATTTATCATTTAGAAACAATGGGAAATCCTAAACAGCCAAAACCCTAACCCTAGGAGATGAAGCGCCAAAACTATGGGCCCCGTTTGGGTAAATTGGTGTTTCAACATCCCAAGGGCGTAACTTTGGCATACGATCTCCGTTTGACGCATACCATACCTCGTTAGAAAGATCTATCCGAGGACTACAAATTTGGAATGAGCAACATCGGTCCAATGGACCGATGTTGCTCTTCGTTTTCCCAAAAAAACGTCGTTTAGGGCCTCAAAACGGCTTCGGAAGTTTAGGACCCGAAAAACTGCTAAAAATAGTAAACTGTGCCGAAACTGAAAAAATGAAAGAGACAATGGTGGAGCCCCAAGTGGAATAGGCGGGTGACCACCAATATCCACCTGGATCAACATCAGAGTAACAACATCGGTGTAATAGCATCAGTGTAACAACATCGATGTAACAACATCGGTGTAACAACAACAGTGTAACAGCATTGGAGTAACATCGTTGGTGTAACAACATCAGTGTAACAGCACCAGTGTAACAGCATCAGAGTAACAACATTGGTGTAGCAGCATAATTGTAACAATATCGGTGTAACAACATCGGCGTAACGACAAACACGAGTAGCAGCATCCAGAGTAACAACACCGTGAGTAGCAGCAACTGAGTAACAACACCATGAGTAGCAGCAACTGAGTAACAACAACATGAGTAGCAACAACTGAGTAACAACATCATGAGTAGTAGCAATCGAGTAATAGCACCATGAGTAGCGGCAACTGAGTAACAACACCATGAGTAGCGGCAAATGAGTAGCAACACCATGAGTAGCAGCAACCGAGTAACAACACCATGAGTAGTAGCAATTGAGTAACAACACTATGAGTAGTAGAAAATGAGTAACAACACTATGAGTAGTAGCAATTGGTGCTTTGAAAAGTCTTTCTATGATTTTTACTCCTTAGTAGTAGCTCCTTCAAATAGAAAAAAAAATAAAACATAATTCTTTATTCTTTATTTTTTTTTAATTTTTTCTTTTACATATTATTTATTTATTTATTAATTTTATTTTATTTTACATCAAGGGTGCAAAGGAAGGATTCTCTGTGCTGATGACCTTCAAAATAGATTTCTCAGATATTTTTTTAATAAAAGCATCCTTAGAGGTTGTTCGGTGTTATAGTCTCAGGCGATGTCCATTGACTATAAATGAAATGCGTAATTCATCAATTGTGACTAGCCTAACCATTCCATTATCAAATACAACATCCACCTCATAAGGTCACATCCAACGAGTGCAAAGATTCTTCTTAAAATCCATAAAATGGGAGTCATAAAGCAGTGCCCAATCTCCACTTTGAAAAACCTTATTTTTTATAAAATTATCGTGCCATTTCATTCTCTGGTGCTAGATAGCAACAGTTTTCTGGACAACCATTAAACGAATTTCATCAAGTTCATTAAGCTGAGCCAATCGGTGTTTCTGAGAATTTTATAGATCTAACCCAACTTCCAGCGCTGTTCTGAGTGTAATTATTTCAAATTCTATTGGAAACAATGGATATTTTTCATAAACCAATTGGAATGGTGAAAACCCGGTTGTATTCCACCATGTTGTTCTGTATGCCTAGAGAGATTCTGGGAGTTTCTGAGCCCAATCTCGATGATGGTATGCCACAATTTTTGTCAAAAATGTTTTACAATGTCTTGTTTGTGCTTTCCACTTGTCCATTCACCTGGGGATGGTATGGGGATGTCACTCTGTGCTTGACCCCATATTTTTGCATGAGCTTTGCTATCTTGTGTTATGTGAATTGTTCTCCTCCATCTGAAACAATCTCTCTTGGAGTACCGTAATGAGAAAAAATTTCTTCAAATAGAAAGTCTGAGACTACCTACTCTATTGCTTTTGCGACAGCTTCGGCTTCCACCCACTTAGTCACGTAATCAGTAAAGACCAAGATGTGGACATTCTACTGGGAGGGTGGGTTAAAGGGTCCAACGAAGTCAATAGCCCATTTCTCAAAAGGCTTGAGGACTAGTTGTGCCTGAAAAGGCATTTCATCAACTTTACCAGGCTGCCCCATATGTTGGCAACTATCACACATCCTAACAAAATTCTGAGCATCACGACAAATTGAAGGTCAATAATATCCCATTTGTAGCACCTTATGGCCTGTTCTTTTTTCCGCGAAATGCCCTCCACAAGGGCCATCATGGGTAGCTTTTAAAACCTCATAAATATCGTCTTCAGACACACAACGCTGGATTTACTTATCTTCTCCTGTATGAAAAAGGTACCCTGCCATACAAGAATATCGGGCACTATGATGAATAATCTTCCGCTGTTCCCTGTATGACAATTCAAGAGGCACTTTACCTATAGCAAGATAGTTAGCAATATATGCATACCACAGAGGTTTAGTAGATACTACAAAAAGATGCTCATTGGGAAAACTGTCTTCTATAGGTGTGCATTCATCATTGTTATTCATTCTAGATAGGAAATCAGCTACTACATTATCTTTTCCTGGCTTATCTACTATTGTAATACCAAATTCTTGAGGCAAAAGTAGCCATCTCGTAATACAACCAGGAGTTATAGGTTTATTCATCAAATACCTGATTGCTGCATGATCAGTATGGAAAAAAATAGAATACCCTGTGATGTAGTGCTGGAAATTATTGACAACATAAATGACAGCTAAGAATTCTTTTTCTGTTACCATATAGTTTAATTCAGCAGGTATTAAATTCTTGCTGACATAATAAATTGCATACGGTGTTTTGTTTACCTGTTGTCCTAGAAGATCCCCTACTACTGTCTGAGAAGCATACGTATGTATGTGAAACGGTAATGCCTAATTAGGTCCTCGGAGGATTGGGGCCGTGCACATCAGCCCCTTAATTTTCGTGAAAGTTGTCACATAGTCTTCAGTCCACAAGAATTCTGCATTTTTTATCAGCAATTGAAATAGTGGGTGTGCTATTTTAGAAAAAATTTCTATAAAGTGCCTGTAATAACCAGCACAACCAATAAAGCTATGTACCTGTGTGGGTGTTTTGGGTACCAGGAAATGTAATATTACCTCTACTTTATGTGTATCAACTTGAATTCCAGTAGTTGAGAAAAAATGTCCCAATACTACCCCTTCTTCGCTCATCATATGGCATTTGACTGTACTCAAAGACACATGGGTCTGTTTACATCTTTTGAGTACTTTCTCTGAATTTTCCAATCCTTCCTCAAATGAGTTTCCATATGGAGTAAAATCATCCATATAGATTTCGACGCTATCATTGACCAAATCAGAAAAAGTTCCCAATATTGCCCTCTGGAAGGTAGTAGGAGCATTACACAGGCCAAATGGGAGGACCCTGTATGCAAAGGTTCCCCAAGGACACGTGAAAGTTGTTTTATCTTGGTCTTATGGGGCTATCTGAATCTAGTTATATCCACTGAATCCATCTAGGAAGGAAAAAAAATTCTTCCCAGCCAAGGTGTCTAGGACTTGGTCAATGACTGGCAAAGGAAAATGGTCTTTTTGAGTTGCCTTATTTAGTTCCCTGTAATCTACATAGATCCTCCATTTACCATTTTTTTTAGGAATGATAAATAGCAGGGATACTCATTGGCTATCTGAAATGGGATAAATGAACCCTACATCCAACAATTTTTGTAATTCTTCTTTAACAGTGTTTCTCAGAGCAAGATTCATTCTCCGTTGAGGTTGTCTTACAGGGCGGAAATCTTCCTTGATATAAATATGATGAGTGCATAGGCTAGAAGGGATACCCTTCATTTCAGTATAATCCCAGGAAAAATATTTCTGATGATCGTGAAGGACTTTCAAAAGATGTTTCGTCTGAGATTCAGATAGGTTTGGGTTGACATTAAGTGTTTGCCTTGGTTCAGTCTCCATTGGAGTACTATCATGAGATGAGGTTACAAGAATGTCTTTAATGTCATCTTCTGGTTCAATGTTTTCCTATGTCTCATAGTTCATGATAGATTCTAGAAAATGTCGAGTTGAATCAGAAATAGAACTGGAATCATTGATGAAAGCATTAATGGCATCATCTTCAGTCTCTGTTTTAAGTTGAAAGGCCCGTCCAATAGTAAGAACTGGTCTAACATATTTGTTTTCAGGTTCGGGCTCTTATACAGGTAGAGTTTTCTGATAGGGTAATGATTTTTCAGATGGGCTAGGTTTCGCAGGAGGATAAAGCTTGAGATTCTTCGTAACTGTCCCATTTGATATGATCATATGCCCAGATCGACATCCTATGTAGGCATCTGCAGTTTCCAGCTAGGGTCTTCCTAAGATCAATGGGTGACCACCTACTGAAGATCGAGTCATAAAAATTAGGAGGTCCACAGGGTAGTGCCATGAGTCTACTGAAATGATAACGTCTTCTAATTTCCTTATTGGTTTAATTATGGATCTGTCTGCAAGTTCTAGGATAGTAGGGGTTGGTTTAATGTTTGAAAGTCCTAATGTGTTCATTGTTTCAGCAATAATAATGTTAATGGCCGCCCCCAAATCCACCAACACGTTTGGGATTTCCACGCCATTAATCTGTACTGTTAGAATCGGGTTCCCTGGGTCTTTGTATTTTACAGGCTTGATGTTTCCTAACATTATATCGGATAGTCTGCCCACCACATTAATGATCAATGGATCCTTAGGTTTCCTCCCCGGTTTCTTTGAGCAATATTCTTTCAGAGTTTTTGCGTATATAGGTACATCCCTCATAGCTTGTAACAGGGGTATTTTAACAAAGAGATTCTGCAATTCCCCTAGGAAGTCAAATTCTGCTTGAGGGTTTGGTTTGCTCAAGGCCGATATTTCAGGATATGGAGGGGAAGTTAAATGACCTTGATTAGAGACAGCTTGGGAAGGTGTCTGATTGATTATGTTTTCTTCTGAATTATCCCTAACTATTTCTTGTTCTGGTTCTGTATCTCCACCATCAACTTGTTCTATGATAATGGGTGAAGTAGGTGCATTTACTATCCGACCATACCGTAAATTTATCTCATTGAGCCCCGTGGTAGAAATGCTATAAGATGGCAGGTTTAGGGTGTCTGTTTGTTGGACCCCTTTGTTATTCGGGTTTGGGTTAGGCTGGATAGGAAGCTGAGGTTTAATGGCTAGGTTTCCTGGGGGTACATTAGAAGGCAATTGAAGTTGCTGTTGAGGAATAGGCTAAGGAAAATTCCCAATGGGAGGGGTTCCACACCAAGTCTGATTCCATGAAGGATTCAGAATGGCTTGAGGAATCCATTGTTGCCAAGAGGGATACTAATATTGAGGCCACATGGCTGAAAATGCTGCAGATTGGGGGCCCATACTAAAATTTTTAAAGTACTGAGATGGGTCCTGAAACATACCTGGATTCACTGCCGGTGGTCGAGGTTGCCATGGCTTCCTCTGTCTCATAAAGTACAGCTGGTCCACCATGATTTCTTCACATGCTCCTTGAAAAAATTCTTTCAGCCCGGGCAAGGAACGACATGCACTGGTCATGTGAGTCTATTCGCAAATCGCACAGGCTTCCACTGTGTTCAGCGGGCATTCCTTCAAAGGGTGTTTCTTTCTGCACTAAGGGAAGAATATGGCCATGGTTTTTTCCAACTCCATCTGCTTCTATTTTCCCTGTAGAGTGTCCATTTGGGCTGATAGCGTGCTCATAATATCGTTCCTCAGATTTTCCAGTAGATTTCCAATCTCTGCTTTTGTGACCACTCCACCAAAAGTATTTGATGACCGAATCCCCTGTCCACTTCTTGCAGGCCCCCATGAACACATGATACAGTAATCACAGATAGTTTCGAAGTTATCTTTTGAAATATCCCCTTTTCCCACTATATTCAGGAGTTGCAAAGAGTCATCCCTGAGTGATCTGGGAAGAATGAAATTTAAAATGTCCTTGTCCAGGTCACTGTGTCTAGACCTATGCAATATGTATTTAAATCACTCTACACAGTCCTCCATATTTTCATCCTCTTTCTATGAAAATCTAAAAATTTCTTCCTTAATGTCATGTGACTTACAATAATCTTGGTACTTCTCCAAGAAATCTTCTTTAATTCCTTCCCATGAGGTAATCATACTCCCTCCTATACCCATAAACCACCTTAAGGCTGTTCCCTTTAGGGTATAAGGAAATATCTTTAATTTCTGGGCATCGGCGATATAGTCATATCCGTGACAAACAATATCAAACTCAAAAATGAATGTATCAGGGTCTTCCGAAGAAATCCAATGAAAAATAAGCAAGGCTAGCAAAGGTATGGGTCTCATTGGTGCATCACCTCTAACGTTTCCTATGGGAAAATCAATGGAGGAACTTACAGGTGCCATAAATACTTTCCAATACTCACTTAGAATTTAAATTGGTTTCGTGGCTGGCACCTGGAGTGATTCTACTGAAGAAGGTCACACCGCACTCCCCTGGTCCCTTGGTGACTCAAAGTCCTTCAAAAATTCCTTTATCGGATCAGAATCACTTAATTTAGCAACGGGAATTTTTACAGTGCTGCCTTGGTCTCTTGGGGACGAAAACCCCTTTCGAGGTTCTTCTTCCTAGTTAGAGTTGCTCAATTCTTCTGATCCCTTGCTTGCCACTTCTTCCCCTTATGCTGCTGATAAGGATATCTCCTCCACTGATACCTCGTTTATTAAATCTTTTGCTATAGAAAGAACACCTTCCGGTATTGTGGCTGGCACTGGTTGCTCCACAGACTACCCTTCGGACATCGTCTGAACCCTAACCCTAACAACAACATTAGATTATGCCGTAGATCTAGATTTTTCAATAATTTCCTAAATGTACATCTTCCTTCCCAGATCCTTCCCTTTATTTGGGGGTGTTCCTCTTCCCCTCTTATTCGGATCTTTGTTCATACAAATTGTGAAGGGGGTTCATCAAAGAAATTTAGTCAATCTCTTAGGACTCGAAGTACTACAGATAACTTCCTCCACGAGACGAAAGGAAAGATTCACAAGAAACAAGAAAAAAAGAAAAAGAAAAATCGAAGTTCAAGACCTGAAGCAGAGTAATAACATACCCTCCCCAGGACGAGAAATTGGCCCCTAGAATAAAACAACAGGAAATAAAAATAGAAAGACTGGACTACACCCAGGACTTAGGGCAAGGTTTACAAAACACCTTCACCAAGATGAGGGATTAATTTTTTTACAGAAAACCAAATAATAAAAATAAACAGGAAAGAAAGAAAACAAAAAGAAAAAACAAAGCACTTACGCTCATGACTTGAAGCTGGGCAATAAATTCCCACCTCAAGAAAAGAGATCAACCCTGATATCTGTTGTTGATTCTGTTTTTGCACCTGTTAGCCTTCCCTGGCAACGACGCCAAAATGTTGGTGTCAAGATATGAACAAAATTCAACCCTTCCCTCCACATAAATTATCAACCCTAGACGTTAGTTATTTCAAGACTAATGGCAAGGTATATGCAGATATAGGCACATGGTCTACTGTAAATCACAAGTTTAATATATAACACACAAGTCATTGTAATAGTATTGAAATTAACTGCAGAAATAAAAGGGCATCTACAACAATTAAACGTAACTGTAATAGCAATAAATAATCACACTAAAACACAACACTGGAAAGAAAATAAAGGAGAATGCAACACCTTATCAGAAGAGTGGGTTCAACTCTCTCATAAAGGCTGTGGTGAACTCACAAATTACAGGAGAAACAACAAGCTGTTGTGCATTCAATTAGTGATAAAAGAAATTCATTACAAAGTTTGTATGTCCAAGGGATTAACCCCGATTCATAGCCCACGAGATTCTTTATACAATTATCCTGAAACCCCCAATCCCTCTCAACAACTTCATTGTTACAAAATTACATTTTGTTACAACGACAACTAGATTATCCAACAAGAAACTGTTAAAAGGCCTAAGATAGCGTTGATACATCCATGGCTATCACTTTGTAACAACAAATAAGGAAGATGCTGGAGATGATGGGTTGTGCCTTGACTCGCAGCCACAATGCTCCTGTTTTAGCTAGATCTAAAGAAATATCAGAGTTAATATGTAGAAAGGTAAAACCTCCATGACAAATACATCATTAATCAAATATCCCATGAAAGATAGGAAGAAGGGTTTTACCTCATGAATTTTAAGAATAATAATGGTAGAAAGAGATAGAAAAATAGGGTAAAATGGGAGGGAAAGTATACAAATCTGGTACCCAACAGTACTTAATAGCACAACTACCTTCCCCTTACTATTATGTTGCTAGAATGCTTTGTAGACTATTTGCAAAACAATATACCACTAGGTTTTCCGTAGATTGGGTCCCCTTGATTAACGCAATCGGTAATTCCTCTATTATGAATTGGGTGAGTATTTTGTCTGATAATTTGGCTAGAACTATCATGGATTACATAAGCAAAAGAAGTGTTTTTGCTAGAGCTATACCCACCTTCTACATGAGTGCTTACATTATGGATGAAATTTTCTTTTGTTCAAGTTTTACTATCATGGGATGGAAATGGACAACCTAGGACCCCACTCCAATCCATATTTACCATAGAGCCCTTTGGGAATCCGATTTCCATTTACATTTTTACAAAATTTGCAATGTAGTAATGTTACCAATTCAACAGATTACTTTTAATGAAAAGGCTCTTAGCATTTGTACGGAGGCTAGCATAGAAATTTTTCCAGTTGCTAGATGTTTTGCTGAAGAGAATTTCACTTATATCAGAGTTTTTGGGACTTATTCTTCTCCCCATGTTTTGCCCTATTATGGTCCTGATAAGCTCCTAGCCAAAGAAATCACCTACCCACTTATAGTAAGTGGCGTTTCAAAACAACTCAAAGATGCGAAGAAGGCCATTTGGCCTACTTTTCTATTGCAGAAAAACTGCAATCTTCCCAATTCTTAGATTTGTGGGTTATGGGCCCACGATCTGAATGAAATTGTTCACTGTATAGCAACAAAACTTCTGAGACATTCTCGATTACCCCCATGTATCGCCACTCATTGACATGCCAAGAAACAAGTTTAAAAAATGCAGAACTCAAGGCTATACCAACCTTAGCATCAAACATACTCTACCTTGCATTGCCTATGTAATCATTCGAAACAACGTCTTCATCAGTGTACCCAAGAATGCCTTTTAGTGGGCCTTCAGATGCGACTTTTATTACTGCTTTTACATCATCATAAGGTGTTGGTTTTGCAAGGTGACATGTCAAATCCACAACTGACACATTGGGTGTTGGGACACGAAAAGCCATTCCAGTTAGCTTTCCATTCAATTTTGGAAAGACCTTCCCAATTGGCTTTACAACACTAGTTGAGCTTGGAATGATATTTTGTCCAGCACCACGACCTCCGCGCGAATCCTTCATAGATGGACCATCTGCTATCTTTTGTGTAGTTTTTATTGCATGAAAAATGGTCATGAAGCCCTCAGCAATACCAAATTATTCATAGACAACCTTTGCAAGAGGAGCAAGAAAATTAGTTGTGCATCTAACACTTGAAACAATAGGCATTTCATCCTTATATGATCCTTCATTTACTCCAACCACAAACATGGGTGCATCCGCTGATGGAGAAGAAATTACGACCTTCTTAGCTCCACCCTTAAGATGTGTTGAAGCCTTCTCTTTTGTTGTAAAAAATCCAGATGATTCTACGACATACTCATCTCTGTAGTTACCCTAGGGAATCTCTGAAGGATCCCTTTTAGAATTGATAGTAATTCTCCTACTATCAATTTCAAGAGTCGTATCATCAACAATCTTAAAACTCCGTTTGTATACAACCAAATTAATATTCGATCTATCTAAAAATGCAGTCTCACGGAAATTCAAAAACTAATACAACTTGTTTACACAATGAAAAAATTCACACTAATAAACACCAGATTTATATTAATCTAGAATTCGAATTACAATTCGTTTATAAGAGCCAGATCACCCTCTCAGCGTTGGATATTACATTCCTTCTGGCCTACTTTCAATTGCACGAAGACTATAGTTTATAATAGTGGAGAAAAGAGGATTGGATCATTCCAGATTCGATCTTTCCTCATAATATCTCTAAAATCAGTCAAACAAATTTCAACAACTTCTATTAATAATACTAATTTAACTAGAATATTTTCCTTTAGGCCACGTCAAGTTCTGGAAGGTTTGCAAAATTAAATTTGACTTAGGCGAGTTGATGCTCCTGCATCAGACTCTCGAGGTACAAAATTTCTATGACCTCCTTGTCATATGTCTTCTTCATCTCTTTGCAATTCTACCCACATTCTCTGTGGAATTGGCTTTGTCATTAGGGGAATTTTGAGGTCTAAAATGGGTCTCCTTAGAAAATAATAAAATAATAGCTAAACCAATAAATAATATTTATGAATTTTCAATTCACTTTTTGCACCACAATCCATTTAACCATAGTTAAATTCAATTAAAAAATTGTACCAAAATAAAATTAATAAAAAAATTGTATTGATGTGACTATAAATAAGAATGAGCTTTTCAAGAAAAAGTCATTATCATTGAACAACTAATGCATTTGTCCTTTGTACTTAAATAACTTAAAATAAAATAAAAATATAAATTTATAAATTCTTAATTATATTATATGCTGTTAATTAAAATTTATATTATTTAAATTATATAATAACATGTAATTAATATACTATATAAATATAATATAATATAATAAATGTATATGGAATGACATTTATTATGAGTACTTTACTTTGACTTTAAAAGTACTTAGAGCACTATCATGGTTAACCATGAGTTTTTATCCACCATTGAGAATGTGACAGGTAAGTATCTTTAACTCAAGCAATGCCACCTCAACCATTAGGGATGATGTCATCCACTAAAATGTGATTGATTCTCATAAAGTGAATTTTGATTGTAAATTTTCCTTAGGAGGCCCATTTTAGACCTCAAAATCCCCCTAATGGATCTTTCCGTAACAACATTCTTGAGCAATTATACCCCCATCCTCTGTGGAATTTCCCTTTTTGAGTTGCAACAAAACCTCTTCAATAGAAAGTCCTCCCTACTACCAGATACCTCACCAAGCTTCTCTCTTCTGAGCCCACTCTTTCAACATCTCTTTGGTTTTCTCTTCTTTGGAACCATTTGAGCACTCCTGGCTCTAGGCTGTTGCAATCTTCTCACCTACACAATAATATAAAGACCACAAGCTTATAAATCTTCAACAAAACTGTACCTCTTCTTCTTGTACATGCAAACTCTTTCTCGCAGGAAATATTTTCCCACTCTGATACCAAAAATGATGCAACAAAACTGCGATATTCACAATTCTTAGATCTGTGGGTTATGAGCCCACGATTTGAATGAAGTTGTTCACTATAGAGCAACAAAATTTTTGAGATATTCTCGATTACCCCTATGTATCCCCACTCATTGACATACAAAGAAACAAGTTTCACAAATGTAGAACTCAAGGCTATACCAGCCTTAGCATCAAACATACTCGACCTTACATTACCTACGAAATCATTCGAAACAACATCTTATCAGTGTACCCAAGAATGCCTTTTAGTGGGCTTTCAGATGTAGATTTTATTGCTACTTTTACATCATCATAAGATGCTGGTTTCGCAAGGCGACATTTCAGATCCACAACTGACACATTGGGTGTTGGGACATGGAAAGCCATTCCAGTTAGATTTCCATTCAATTCTAGAAAGACCTTCCCGACTGCCTTTATAGCACTAGTTGAGCTTGGAATGATATTTTGTCTAGCACCACGACCTCCACGTGAATCCTTCATAGATGGACCATCTACTACCTTTTGTGTGGCTATTATTGCATGAACAGTGGTCATCAAGCCCTCAGAAATACCAAATTCTTCATAGACAACCTTTTCAAGAGGAGAAAGACAATTAGTTGCACAGCTTGCACTTGAAACAATATGAATTTCATCCTTATATGATCCTTTGTTTACTCCAACCACAAACATTGGTGCATCTGCTGATGGAGAAGAAATTATGACCTTATTAGCTCCACCCTTAAGATGTGTTGAAGCCTTCTCTTTTGTTGTAAAAACTCCAGATGATTCTACGACATACTCAGCTCTGTAGTTACCCCAGGGAATCTTTGAAGGATCCATTTTAGAATTTATAGTAATTCTGCTACCATCAATTTCAAGAGTTGTATCATAAAAAATCTTCAAACTCCCTTTGTATACAACCAAATGAATATTCGATCTATCTAAAAACTCAGTCTCACAAAAATTCAACAACTAATACAACTCGTTTACACAATGACAAAATTCACACTAATAAACACCAGATTTATATTAATCTAGAATTAGAATTACAATTCATTTATAAGAGCCAGATCTCCCTCTCAGCGTTGGATATTACATTCTGTTTGGCTTACTTTCAATTTCACGAAGACTATAGTTTATAATAGTGGAGAAAATAGGTTTGGATCATTCCAGATATGATCTTTTCTCATAATATCTCTAAAATCACTCAAAAAAATTTCAACAACCTCTATTAATAATATGACTTTAACTAAAATATTGTCCTTTAGACCATGTCGACTTCTGGAAGGTTTGAAAAATTAAATTTGACTTAGGCGAGTTGATGCTCCTGCATCATTTTCCTTTACAATGCGGCACGTTTTCCCTGTTCTACATTAGCCATGCATTCAAAGAAATTTCAAATGTCACTTCATTAAATTTGGCTCTAATGCCAAAGAGGCCATTTGATCCTAATAATTTGGTTAAGAATTTCACTACTGAGCTTAAATTGAAACCTTTCTTAAATGAGAAAGATATCTTTGAAGATTTATTTGAAGGTTTGGAGAGGTTCACATATGTATTTAAAAATGCATCTAGTCAGCTCAGTAAAACAAATTTTGAGGCTTTCCAGGTATATAGAAGTAATAGGATAGAAATAGTCCCTTTGGATTTATTATTTATTGAAGATGTCAACATGCCCACTCCTAGGATTAGTTTGTATAATGAGGCCAAGGATATGTCTAAAGATGAATCCCAAGAAAAATTAGATCATGAATCAGAACAATCACCACATCACTCTCAGAACTTAGATCACTCTAGCAATGAATCTAAGAGTAGGAACGAGAGTCCTGAGAAAATAATTGAGAAGGTGATTAAAGGTATTGAGATGCAATATGAAGGATAAATTAATGGAGCTGAATCATCTTCTCAAGAAGTTCAACATATCTAGAATACACCTGAGCCAATAGAGAAGCCTCAATCCAAAGATTTGAAGAAAGACTGGGAGAAATTTTCCAAGGCTGGAAACAACACCACCACCAAATCCTAATGTTGATCGATAAACAAGTTTCCAAACTCCAGAGAAATCCCAGAATTTAATGGAAACTATAATTCCATTACAAAAAGTACCAAAAAATCATGATCATGAGATCATCCTGGTACACCCTACGAAACAAATTGTTTAAAGATTTAACAAGTTCCTCCACTTGATGTCTTCCATAGCCTGAATCATAAAGCTATAGTCAAAAGAAGAAAATGAAGGAGAATTGATGAGTCAATTTCAAATCTTATGGATGAATCTGTAGACGTCTTATGGAAGGATCCTTTGGCTAATCCTATAGAACATTTAACTAAGCTATCACAATTTGCAGGGTAATATGCTACTGCTACTATTGACAAAGCTACAGAAATTCAACTACTACTTAAGGAAAAAGAAGACAAAGTCCAAGAACTAGAGAAATTGCTAGAACAGGGAAAGTTTAATTCCAGTAAGCAGATTGGATTGAATATGTCTCAATTTAAAAAATACTTTGATAGATTGAAGTTGCAGCATCAGGTGCAAATTACAAAAAAATAAACATAGCTTGAAGCAGCAATGGACAAATTGAAAAGTAAACCTTAGGTGGAGAAATTCATAAAAGAAGCACTGAAAGTAAATGTAAAGCTAGGGGAACAACAAGAAACCTTTTTTTAACAAGTTTCAATCACTATTTATTATTGTGATATAAGTAAAATTTTGGTCAGCCCCATGGGGTAGGCGAGTTTGTAATTGAAATGCGGTGAAGTTCGTTTGTAAGGCGAGCTCCTTATAGGAGGTCACGAGTTCAAATCCCCCCAGACTAAAATAGAGCATGTGGAGAGGGGCAAGCGCATGTTCCCGGTGGTTATAGTGGTAGCGATCAGAATTGACCCTGTGTAACGCGAGTCGCGAGGCTGCCCTAGTTTCCGATTCCATTGTATACAAAAAAAAGAAGTAAATTTTGGTCCAACAAGTGGCTAGTAGAAGGCTTGAATGTGAAAGAGTTGAAAAGAAGATTAATGAGTTTATTCAATGGCAAGGGTCTGATGCAAGGAAGAAGGCTGACCTACCTAAGATAGATAAGTTCATAAAGAGATTTTATTTAAGGATTGGGAAACAGAGCTGAGACAAGCAAAAAAAGCAACAACAAAGGCATCAAGGTTGACAAATGAGATTATTGAATCTATTGATGAATAGCTTTTAAAAGCTGAACTTATTAAAGAATCCACATCTGAAGTGCTCCCAAAAATCAAACCAATAGAATCACAATGGAAGGAAAGTACAGAGTTGCAGGTGGAAAATATTAAAAAGATAAATAAGTTTGATCAAGAAAATTATTGGAATTTTCTGATCAAACCTTATCATTAGTGCCTAACTCTATAGTCATTAACTGATTCTATAAATAAATCACATCCAACACTTTCTAATGTAGTGTTTAAAGGCCATAATAGATGAGGAATTATGCAACCATCTCAACTAAAGCCAATGGTGGATATTTTTCAGCTCCGAGATCAAATGCACAAAGAAGATCAATCCACATAGTCATATTATTATTTTATTTCCTAGATTGTAATTTAAGTTTACTCCTTACGAGGATGGTTGTTTGAAACCTCCTCCATTTTTTATGTAATAATCTATTTTAAACATATTGTAGTTTAGTATTTAAACACTTCTCATGCATTTAGAGAAGGGTCTAGAAAAATTTCAAAACATTTGCAAAGAATGCACTTATGTAAGTTTGTGAATGCCTTGATGAATTAATGGAATGAAATATGTTACCTTTTGAAATTTGAAGCTGTTTAACTGAAGTTGCACTATTTTACTCTTTAAATTGCTTGAAATTGTAGAGGATAAGAAAACTACTGTCAGTTTGAATGAGTAGAAACTCGTATATATGGTACTTCTACACATTATATTAAGTTTTTCTTTTTAGATTGACAGTTATCTTTTATCTGCATTATATATTTGAAATGTCATCATAAGTGAATGTTAAATGCACTTATGTACTGATATTTGTTTATGATTTCTTATCTGATATATAATGAACACCCCGGGTATATAGTATAATAGATATCTTAGATAAATGCATATGATAGATTAAATCATTTCTCATTTGAATGTTATATAAACAAAATGCACCCAACATCATCCTATATTGCGAAACTGGTCCCTTTATCTCCAGTCAGAGCCACCATACCAAACGAAAAATGACTTGCTCTAAGGTCCGGACTAGGAGTTTCCCCCCATGTTGTCGCAACAGAATTCTGAGGCTTCAACGTAATGCTATGTAGATTATTTTCTAGACCTGATACTACTAGATTTTCCATTCCATGGGTTCCTTTAATTGATGCAATCGTCAATTCTTCTATCATGAATTGGGAAAACATTTTATCTAATAATTTTTCCAAAACCATTATGTATTACAGAAAAAATAGAGTCTTTTTGACTAGGACAATCCCACCTTTTTACATGAGCGCATATATCATGATTGCTATGTGTTTCTGCTTGAACTTTCCAAGACCCTAACCATATTCATATTTATCATAAATCCTTGTGGGAGTCTGAATTTCATCTTCATTTCTATAAAAAATTTCATGGAGTCATGTTACCCATCCTTCAAGCCATTTTTAATGAGACAGCTCCTAGAATTTCTAAAGAAGCTAGTACAGATATTTTACCTGTGGCCAGATGGTTTGGAGAGGAAAATTTTACTTATGTCAGAGTTTTTGGGAGTCTTTCTTCCCCTCATGTTCTGCCCTACTATGTTCTAGATAAACTCTTAGCTAGAGAAATTTCATATCAAACTCTAGTAAACAGTATAACCAAGCAGCGCAGGGATTCTAAGAAAGCCATCTGCCCTACATTCCTATTACAGTGTGGTTCCTTCGCCCATTTTGACATAGGTCATACTTCATTGAATTTGGCTTTAATGCCAGGAGGACAGTATGATCAAAATGATGTGGTCCAAAATTTCACCACTAATCTTAAACTTAGACCTTTCATGAATGAAAAATATAAGTTTGATGATTTATTTGAAGGAGTTGAGAAATTTACATATGTTTTAAAATGGCATTTAAAAATCTTATTGTAGCAGACTTTAAAAATTTTCAGGAATATAGAAACAAGAGATTAGAAACAGTCCCATTGGACTTGTTACCAATGGAATATGTCAGAATTCCAGTTCCCAGCATTAGTTTAGAGGATGAAGCAAAATACATGTCAGAGGACGAGCCACAAGAAAAACCAATTCAAGATTTAGAGCAATCACAACACCAATATCAAAGTTCAGATCATTATGATAATGAATCTGAAAGTAAAAATGAGAGCCCTAAGATGATAATTGAAGACGTAATTAAAGGAATTGATATGAAAATTGAAGAGGAAAATGATGGAGATGAAATATTAAAATCATATGCAAAAGAAGTTCAAGGAGTCCAAACTACACCTGAACAAACTGAAAAATATCAAGTAGATCATTTGGGCATAGAATGGATGAAGTTCACTCAAGTACTGGAGATACCTGTCAATCCTAATCCAGAAGTATCAATGAGTTTTCAAACTCCTCAAAAAACTCAGAAACCAATAGAAACAGTAATGGCACTTCAGCAGATACAAGAGGTTCAAGAACAAGAAATCATCCCGCCCTACCCAACAAAAAAGATAATTTTAAAAATTGAGGAAATGCCTCCACTAGATTTTTTCTACAGCCCAAATCAAAAAGCTGTAGTAAAGAGGAGGAAAAGAAGAAGAGTTGATGAAACAGTCACAAATTGCAATAATGGATTAGTAGATGTTGTATGGAAAGACACTTTTGTCAATCCTACAGAACATCTTACCAAACTGTCATAGTTTGCAGGTGCATATGCAACTGCCACCATTGATAAAGCAACATAAGTGAAACTTCTGCTCAAACAAAAGGAAGATAAAGTTCAAGAATTAGAAAGACATCTGGAATATGAAAATCTTAATGCCAGTAAGCAAATTGAGATGAAAATGACACATTTCCAGAAATAAAGTTGCAGCATCAAGTACAGATTTCTGAGAAGGATACACAGATAGAGGCAGTGATGGATAAGCTTAAAATCCAACCTCAAACAAAGAAGTTTGTAAAAGAGGCACTTGAATGGAATACAAGATTAAAGCAACAACAAATGACTTTTTGTCAACAAATTTTAGCTACCAATTCATATTGTGAAACAAGTAAAAGTTTGATCCAACAAGTGGCAAACAGAATACTGGAATGTGAAAAGATTCAAAAGAAAATTTCCAAATTCATTCTGTGGAAAGAATATGAAAAGGGAAAGAAAGTTGATCTCTTGAAAATTGATAAGTTTCACAAAGAAATTTTATTTAAAGACTGGGAAATACAGCTGAGACAGGCAGATAAGGCAACAAATATAGAAAATGAGATCATTGAGTCCTTTAATAGAAAGCTTCTAAAAGATGAGCTTATTAAAGAATATACAGTCGAAGTGATCCCAGAGCTCAAACTATTGGAAACACAGTGGAAGGAAAGCATAGAGACACAAGTAGACTCATATCAATAAGATAACCAAGTTAGATCAAGAAAATTACTGGAATTTTCTGATCAAACCACCTCACCAGTGCATGACTCTACAATCCTTAATTGATTCCACTAAGAAAACGCTGCCAACACTATCAAATGTGGTGTTTAAAGGCCAAGTTAGATATGGTATCACCATCCAACTCAGTTGAAGCTGATGTTGGATATCTACCAACTCAGAGATCAAATGACTAAAGAAAATCAGCCAACTTAAAGCAATATTATTATCTTTATTTTCTAGATTGTAGTTTAGTTTACTTATTACGAGTAAGGTTGTTTGAAACCTCCTCAAATTTTTATGTAATATTCTATTTTAGACCTATTCGATTTAGTATTTAAACCCTTCTCATGCATTTAGAGAAGGGTCTAGAAATTTTTCAAAAACATTTGGAAAGGAATGCACTTCTTTATGTTTGTGAATGCCATGATGAATTAATGGAACAAAGTATGATTTCTCTTGATATTGAAGTTGTTTAACTGAAGTTTCACTTTTGTAGTCATTGAATTTCTTTGACTTGAAGAGGAGCAGGCACTACTATTGATTTGATGAGTAGAACAACACATATATGGTATTTCTACATGTTATGTTGAATTCTGTTTCTAAAATTGATAGCTATCTTTTATCTCTATTATATATGAGATTGGATTTTATAGGTGAATGTTAAATGCACTTATGTACTGATGTTTATCTATAATTCCTTATTTTATATGTGATCAAAATTTGAATGCAATATATATCTCACAATTATTTTGATTAACTTCTTAGTCAAAATAATCATTTTTACATAATCTTCATCTCTTTCAACTATTGAATGATCTTTATTACCAATTGTTGAAAGATATCATTTTATATCGCATTAATGAATGAATATGCCTGGGTATATTGTAGAATAGATATTTAATTACATGCATAGAGTAGATTAAATCACTCCTCCATTCACATGTTATAAGAAAACACACCCTCACAATACTTATTGGGAAATTGGTCCCTTTATCCCTAGTCGGAGCCACTACACCAAACAGAAAAGGAGCTACCTTAAGTTTTGGACCTGGTGGTTTTCCCCCATGTTGTTGCAACGGAGTTCCGAGACTTCAAAATTTTGGCACTAGAAGGAGGGCTTGAATGTCCATGAATGGAAAATAGGTCTTATCAATATAAAAGCCTATCTGAAAGTCACTGTCCCTCTAGATCCTCACCAACTTCCAGATCATTATCTAGAACAAAATCCTTAAGATTTGAAGTTGAAAATCCTTTGCCTAAGTCTCCTAGTTAAACTCAGCCCATACTATCTTCAGATTATCACCCTAACTCCCCAGAAGTTCAGTCTTTGATTGAAAAGCTAGAGAGAGTATCCATTTTTTCTGAAAAGTCTGAAACTTCTCAATCATCTGAAATAAGTATTTCATATTCTTTGTAGCCAGGATGAATATTAACTCCATCGGAAACTCAGAAGACAGGAATCCCTCCTTTTTAATTTCCTATTGGCACTTTTCGAAGGAAAACTAAGAAGACTGAGTCAGGGTCATCCACCAGCGAGATCTTTTTCGATAATCCACCTCATTCACCTTCATTCCATCCACTCATTTCAACAACTTCCATCCCTATCATCAGTTTTAAGATATCTAGTACTCAATCTACTTCACCTTCAACTAGTTTAAACACTCAATCTTCCTCTTCTTCAAATCAAACCCCACTCATCACCTCCACCCAAGGTCCAATGTCAGGCCAACCATGGAATAATCAAGGTGATGTACAAATTCCTGCTCCTCTTCACCCTCTTCCTAAATACCTTGAAATATGGTTACCTAAATTTAATCAAGATGATGGCATCCTAGCTGAGGAACATCTCCACAATTATATGTTAACCATAAATTTGAATGCGGTAACTAAAGAGGACGTTGTAGTTAGATTATTTCCATATACTCTTACAGTATCAACAGGATCCTGGTATTTTTCATTACCTTCTCTCTCTATAAATAGCTGGAACATGTTTGAAGAACAATTCCTAGCCAAGTATGGAGATGACAGAACCATTGCTTCACTCATCAGTTACTTATCAAATCTCAAGGCTAAGACATGAGAGAAAATTAAAGATTTTAATTCTATATTCAATAAAGTACTCAATAAAATATCCGCTACATCAATTCCTGGTGCTGAAGTTCAAATTGAGTGGTACATATCTTCTCTTATCTCTAATATAGCCATTTTTGTTGATAGAGCGAAGTTACCTACTTTAGTAGAAAACATGAAGGAAGCTATGTCTGTTGAGAAACGTATTATTTCTCTTGAAAAGAAAAGTTCTCAAGAAGACACAAAATCCAAGAAATTTTATTTTAAAGATGATTCAAAGAAAAATCCATCAAATTAAAGACCCTTTCGATGTTGAAGGTCTTCAAAAAACAAACAAAATGTCAGACATCAAAAAACAAGTTGCTGTAAATTATAATACCAAGAAAAATTTCAGATCTTTTAAGAAAAATTAGTCTTCTACTTCTCAACCACCTAACATTATATCTAATGTTGAGTCTGACCTAGAAACAAAAGATGAAGAAATAGAGGAATAAGAAACAAAAGCTGATGAAGAAGTTGAACTAAATGGTATGTGGGATTTCATCCTATCAAATGAAGAAGAACATGAAGATTTGTCAGTTACCACAGGCAGTAAGAGCTCTACAGATGCAACACATTCTAATAAAAAACAAAAGAACTCTATCCCTCTTGCTAAAGAAAAGACAGTAAGTAAGAATTTTGCATCCAAGGCTTCGAAAACTAACCCTCCTCCTTCAGATATTCCATCTACATCAAAGACAATGGTAGTCTATGATACCATTGAATATAATATAGTAGAAGATATGAAGAAGACCAGGGCTAATATCTCAATTCATGAACTTACTAAATTAAAACAACAAAAGAATATTTTACTTAGAGATTTAAATGCAGTTCCTTCTTCATCCTTACCCGCTCCAGTAGTAGTTCAAGCTGCTAATCATATGGGTAAACCTCCTTCTCCTTCAACTAAAATAGATGCCACAGATCTTATTATGATAAGTGACTGATCTGTTTCTCATACTCCTCCATTCCTCTTGAATTATGAAATATTTAATAAGAATATCCATAACTGCTTAATTGATTCGGGGGCTTCTTCTAATATAATGCCAAAATCAGTATGTGATAATCTGAACATAACTCCTCAAAATTCTCCTATTCATTTATTACAACTCGATAGGAAAAAAGTAGAGGTTGTAGGAGAAATAAATTCTGTTTCCATTAGATTATCATCAAACCCTAAGGTTGCCTAGATAATTGATATTTTGGTAGTTGATATTCCTGAATTTTATGGTTTAGTATTGAGAAGGGACTGGTCTGAGAAACTTCATGGATATTTCGCAACAGACTCGTCACAAATGTGGCTGCCTTAAAATGGAAATCCAAACCAAATTCGAGTAGACCATGAGAAATTCATGAAACATAAAGTTATTTATATTGAAGGAATCAACAAGCCAGTAGCATTCAATAATAATATTATTGGAAATTACTCAGCAAAATCATTCCTTGGAAACTTTAATGCTCAACCATCACCCTTCTTTGATAATGCATTTATCTCTCAAATTGAATTTTTTTCCCAAACAAATGCTTCTAAATGTAAAATTTTTGTAGATAAACCCTTAGTCAATTCTTTATTTTGGACCCTTTATTTTGATGGTTCTAAATCAGAAGATGGTGCAGGAACTTGCTGTATTTTGATAAGTCCAGAAGGATAAAATACCATGCTAGTCTGTAGACTAGAATTTGAATGCACAAATAATACATTGGAATATGAAGCACTAACTTAAGGTTTTTATAAAGCAATTGACCTTGGTATTAAATATCTGCAAGTATATGGAGATTCAGAAATCATTATTAAACAAGTGAGAAACACAATACATTGTAACTCTGGACATCTCAAACATTATCAGTCATTAGTCCAAAATTTAATTTCTCATTTTTTAGCTTTTAATATCTCCTCTGTACCTAGAATACAAAACTCTAGTGCAGATTTATTGGCCAATGTAGCATCGAAATTAATACCATCTCAAGAATTTAGTCCTGATAGGTTTTCTATTGAATTTATTTTTAGATCATCCATTCCTGATAATATTACTAATTGGAGAGTCTTTAATCATGATTCTGATATCATATATTTCCTTACATATAAAGGATCTTATGATAATAAAATTATAGATGAGCATGAACATGACATTCAGATAAAGGAAGAACATGATGAAAATCCAATACCAAAATCAATTGTCAAACTTGAAGACCTTTATCATTTAAAAGATAGGTTCAATAAGGTTACTAATGCCAAAAATCTAAGTTCAACCCTAATATTTGAGTTAGTAAATCTTGGAACTAATGACAAACCAAAAAATGTCAACTTAGGTATTGGTATATCTTCTAAAGAAATATCATCATTCATCAGATTATTAAATACCTAAAAAAATGTTTTCTCTTGGGATTATGCTAATGTTGTGAAACCAGCTCCAAAAAGAGAAGAAAAGAGATATCAACGCCTTAGAAATAAGCCACTTCGAGGGGGAAACCTTCAATACATTACATGAATGAAAAATTCTTGGATGATTTAAATTACAAAACCTCTTTTATATATATAGGAGTCCATGGGGCCACAATGTAATCCTAGTGGGGCCACAATGTAATCCTATCCGACCTAACAATAATAATTTAAGGGCACAATAATAACAATATGGGGGTTACAAGGGTACAATAATAACAATAAGGGGGTTACACTAACAACAATAAGGGACTATACTAGTAATATAGGGACCTAACATGCCCCTCTCCTTGAAAAGTGTTGTCCTCAATGCTTGAGTAGCTCACAGGAACTTATGTATAAAATTCTCATCCTCCCATGTAGAATCTTCGAGTCAGTTCTTACGCTTGATGAATGCTCTAAAATTGATCGATTCGTGAGCTGTCGGAGTTCTTGTTTATTATTGCTTGAGGGTTCCAATATGATTTTTCCTTCCTCATCAAGTTCTGCAATATTGTTTGAATTGGAAAATTTTCACCTATCACCTTCTTTAAGCATGAAACATGGAAAATTGGATGCACTCGTGAAGAAGTAGGAAGCTCCAATTTGTATGCCATAGTACCAATCTTTTGCAACACCTTGTAAGGACCATAGTACTTTGGTGATAATTTATTATCCTTCTTAGCTTGCTTGAGGAACATTTGTTTCTATGGTTGTAGCCGTAAAAATACCCAGTCACCTACATCAAAACGTCTCTCGCTGTGATGTTGATCTGCCTGTTGTTTCATTTGATTTTGTGCCAAATTCAGGTTGTCCTTTAAGAGTTGGAGAACTTCATGTTGATGCTCGATGTGATATTCCACTGCTTGAACCTTCGAATTTTCTCTTAAATATGATGTGATGGATGGTGGATGATATCCATAAAGTGCCATAAATGGGGTCATTTTTGCTGTAGTATGGAAGGAAGTGTTATACCACCATTCAGCTAGAGGTAACCACTTGAGCCATTGTGTTTTTTAATCAGATAAAAAAAACGAAGATATCCTTCCAAAAATTTATTCACTATCTCAGTTTTACCATCGGATTGAGGATGATAAGATGAGATATGAGCTAATTGAGTACCCAAACAAGAAAATAACTTCGTCCAAAAATTTCCAGTAAAAATGGGATCTCTATCGCTCACAATAACCCTTGGGTTTCCATGTAGCTTTTGAATTGTGTCCATAAATGTAGTAGCAATTGTACTTTCTTTAAATGGATTAGATAATACACAAAAGTGTGCATACTTGGTAATTCTATCAACTACCACCATGATGACACTCTTTCCTTTTGACTTAGGTAAACCTGTGATAAAATCCATTGAAATCTCCTCCCAACATTGAATTGGAATGGATAAATGTTGTAGAAGACCTGGGGTCTTAATTGTCTCAACTTTATTCTGCTGGAAAACCAAACATTCTGCCACAAAATTTTGAATATCATATTTAAGGCCATCCCAAAAAAATACTTTCTTCACCCTGTGGTATGTTTTTAAAAATCCTAAGTGTCCTCCTAAAGGAGAAGTGTGCAATTCCAAAAGAATCTTTTGTTTTAGTTGGGAATTCTTACAAATATATAAGCGATGTTTGTACCATAAGGAATCATTTTTCCAACTAAATGTATCAAATGTACTAGGATCTTGCCCCAACTTTTGAATGAGTGTCCACATTTCTTTGTCCTTCTTCCATTCATCTCTTGCTTTGGTTATCCAATCTGGTTGGATAATAGAAATGGCACAAAGAAATGCTTCCACCTCTTCATTATTTCTTGATAGTGCATCTGCAAAAACATTTAGCTTCCCTTTTTTGTATATTATTTCAAAGTCATAACCCAACATCTTTGTGACCCATTTTTGCTGCCCTTCTGAAGATAGTGTTTGTTCCAAAAAGTGTTTAAGACTATCATGATCAGTTTTTACCTTGAAGTGTCTTCCCATTAGATAAGTTCTCCATTTCTTTAGTGCATGTAGTATTGCTAACATTTCCTTCTCATAAATAGGTTTCTGTAAATACTTTCCTTTGATTGGACGAATTTCAAAAGCAATGGGTCTTCCTTCTTGCATCAAAACAACACCAATTCCATTTCTTGAGGCATCACATTCCACAATAAAGGTTTTTGTGAAGTCTGGCGTAGCTAAGACTGGTGCCAAGCACATTGCCTCTTTAAGATGTTCAAAGGCCTTAGTTGCTTCAGGAGTCCATGAAAATGCATCTTTCTTCAATAATGTTGTTAGAGGTGCTGCTATTCTCCCATAATTCTTAACAAACTTTCGATAATACCCTATTAACCCGAGAAATCCTCACAACTGCTTTATGGTTGTGGGGACTTTCCATTCCTTAATGGATTGAATTTTGTTAGGGTCTACCTTAACACCCTCATGAGATAATATGACCCAGATATTCCACCTGTTGTACTCCAAAGAAACATTTGGATGTTTTTGCATATAATTGTTTCTCTTGCAATATTTTGAGCACCCTGTCAACATGTTGAACATGATCCTTCCAAGACCTGTTGTAGATTATTATATCATCAAAAAATACTAGCACAAATTTTCTACAGAAGGGTTTGAAAATGGAATTCATCAACCCTTGAAATGTAGAAGGTGCATTGGTAAGGCCAAAAGGCATGACCAAAAATTCATAATGACCCTCATGAGTTCGAAATGTTGTTTTCGGAATATCTTCAGTATTCATTCTAATTTGATGATAACCTGACCGAAGATCCAATTTGGTAAAATAAATTGCTCCATGTAATTCATCCAATGATTCATCAATCACAGGAATGGGAAATTTATCTTTAATTGTGAGCTTATTGAGCTCCCTATAATCCGGACACATGTGCCATGATCCATCCTTCTTGTGTACCAATACTATAGGAGCAAACAAAGAACTTTGATTAGGTTGAATTATACCAGCCTCTAACATTTCTGCAATCATACGTTCAATTTCGCTCTTTTGGACATAAGGATATCTATAAGGCCTGATTTTTGGAGGAAAACTTCCTGGAATCAAATGAATAGCATGATCATGATCACGAATAGGTGGGAGTCCTTTTGGAGTTTCAAAAACCTTGGAACGATTGTCCAAGACTTTTTAGAGATCTGTAGAAATAGATGATTTTGATGTTGGAACTTCTAGTGAACATAATTGTGCAATTATGCCTCGTTATTATTTCTTTAGAAGATTTGTCATGACATTGGAGCTTATTATCTTTCCCGGCTTCCCTGCAATACCTCGTAATTTGACTTCCTTTCCTTTTGAAAAAAATTTCAAGAAAAGTTCTTGAAAATTAAAAGCTACCGTCCCCAAAGATTGTAACCATTGTACTCCTAGTACAACATCAGCACCTCCCATAGGAATGGAAAGCATTGGAATCTTCAATACATATTCCCCCATGTTTAGCTTGATATTATGGCATTTTCCAGAGAAATTTATAGTTCCTCCATTTGCAAACCATCTCTTGCCATTCTGGTGCTGGGTATAGGAAACAATTCAATTCCTTGGCTACCTTAAAATGAATAAAATTATGCGTACTATTTGAATCAATTAACACTATTACCTTTTTATTCTTGATATGTCCTTCTATCTTGAGAGTTTGAGGAGTGGTAATTCCTGCCAATTCATTACACGATATGGTCGGACTCATTTCTTCCTCTTCTTGGGTTGGTTCCTGGTGTATATCCTCTTCTTGTTCATTTTATTCCTCCTCTTCACAATCTATGTAAAATAATTTATTCTCAGCACACTTATGACCTTCAATGTATTTTCTATCACAACTGTAGAAAATCCCTTTTGCTCTTTTTTCTTCCAATTTTTGTGGTGTCAACGTTGTAGGTTGTGGAAATCTAGGAGTAGCAACACTTCCCTCTTTATAGAAGTGAGTGGTAGGCTTCCTTGTCGCCATAATTTTACATTCAATTTTTCTTGCCAACCTGAATGCCTTCTCCAATGAATCAGGTTCCAAAACTTGAACTTCATGTTGGATGTTATCCTTTAAAGTACCTATGAAGAGATCAATTCTGTGTTCCTCTGGAATATCAGTTACCCTTATATTCAATTTTTGGAAGTCCTCAATGTGCTCCCCCATTAAACCATTTTGTTTGAGATTATCAATTGGCTAAAGAAGGTGTTTCTCTTTGTATCCTCATAATGTGCTATTATTTCCTCTGTAAAAATTGACCAAGTGACAATTTTTTTACGGGAGAAAAGCCATCGATACCATACAAATGTATTTTGTTCTAAATGTAAAGTTGCAATGCGTACCTTTTGTGTGTTTTTCACATTATGTAGATCAAAATATTTCTCCATATGTAGTATCCATGTTACATGATCCCTTCCATCAAACTTCCTCATATCCATTTTTGGAATATGGTGGTTCTTCCCGCCAACATTAGATTTCCTGAAATCACGATTAACATTTATTTTTTTCTCATCATGAGTTTCCTCTACTATCTTTTCACCATTAGGAAACATTTATTGTATCAACTTTGTCAAACCTTCCATGTTTGCTTTTAGATCATTCTTCATGTTTTACATTCTCTCATCGATCTTAGCTTCTATGCCATCTATCTTAGATTCCATGCCATCCATCTTAGATTCCATGCCAGCTTCCATGCCATCTATATTAGATTCCATGCAATTCTTCAAACCATCCATCTTAGATTCCATGCCTTTATTCAAACCATCCACCTTAGTTTCCACGCCTTTCTTCAAAACTTCCATGTCATTTTTTGTTGCTCTTTGCGAGAGTGAAATTTGTTGCATTTGCTCTTGTAATTTTGATATGTCATGTTGCCATTATTTGTCTTCATGAGTCATAGTAGATCTTTCTAAAGGCTTAATGGGTGTTGAATTATTTTTAGGGTCCATTTTAGAATCCAATGCTGATATCTATTCTACAATATGCCCTTGGAATCAATTCAACTTGATTCTTCAAACAAGACTTATGCAATTTGGAAAAAAAACATACACACCTTTTACTTGATTTTGAGGATATCGATATTGAAATTGAATTATCTCTATAATTTCGGATCCTCAATATCTGAAATTCAGCCCTCTAGTACCCCTCTAAAGCTTCTTTCAAATGCCACAAGTCTGATCTGATTTGGATTCTTCAAGACAAAGTTATGTCCAATCTCCCACAATGACCCAATTTTGGACTGGTTCAGTAGAGTGAACTTGTACGACTTGGAACGTGTCACTGTTTCCTCCTTCGACTCTGAAATTGACAGAACGAAAACTACAGTCCATGTAATTGTGACCAATTTTTATAGGATTCCAATTCGATGCTCAGAGAGAGAGCTATGAAGATGTTCCCACGATCACCTCTTTGAGATGAAATTCAGAAGCCTCAAAAAGCCCTAACTTCCACAGATCATATCTCTGAAAATGTTGCGAACTAATATCTAAAATTTTTTGACGATGTTCCTCAGGATTGCGGCTTCACACTCTAAAAATTTTAGCTTCTGAACCTTCGTAGAAAAAATGTTATTACGAAAATACGACAATGACCTGTCTAGGTTAAATTCAGGAGCCTGCAAAATGACCTAACTTGCACAAATCATATCTCCGAAAATATTGCGAACTAAGCTTTGAAATTTTGTGACGAAGTTCCTCAGGATTTTGGCTTCGTACTCTAAAAATTTTAGATTCTGAACCTTCATAGAAAAAAATGTTATAGAGAAAATACCACGATGACCTGTTTGGAGCAGCAAAACCCTAAAATCTCAAAACTCTGATACCAAATGTTGTGAAACTAGCTCCAAAAAGAGAAGAAAAGAGATATCAACGCCTTATAAATAAGCCACTTTAAGGGGGCAACCTCCAATACATTACATGAATGAACAATTCTTGGATGATTTAAATTACAAAACCTCCTTTCTTATATATATATATATATAGGAGTCGATGGGGCCACAATGTAATCCTATCCGACCTAACAATAATAATTTAAGGGCACAATAATAACAATATGGGGGTTACAAGGGTACAATAATAACTATAAGGGGGTTACACTAACAACAATAAGGGACTATACTAGTAATATAGGGACCTAACAGTTGATCTTAAAACATATGACACTTATGTAATCCAACACACCATCCCTATGATTTCAGATGAAAAAACAATACAACAAAAGTTGAGGAAAAATAATCCTAACCTTGAAAGTCAAATTAAATAAGAGTTGAATAAAGTCCTCAAAGCTAAAATCATTTTTCCAGTTAGAAATTCAAAGTGGGTATCAAATTTAGTACCCGTCAGGAAGAAAAATGGTGAAATTAGGATTTGCATAGATTTTAGAAATCTAAATAAAGCATGTCAGAAGGACAATTTTCCATTACCAACCATGGAACAAGTACTACAAACTGTAGTTGGTTCTGAACTCATGTCTTTTTTATATGGGTTTTCAGGTTATAACCAAATTCTGTTACACCCAGATGATAGATTAAAGAGCACATTCAGAACTAAGTGGGGAATGCATGCCTATCAGAAAATTCCATTTGGGTTAATCAATGTAGGTGCCACATTCCAAAGAGCCATGGACACAGATTTTAGAGGACTCATTAATAAATCAGTGGTTATTTATCTAGATGACATCACAATTTATTCTAGACAAGCAACCAATCATGTAAATGACCTAAAGCAAGAATTTGAGCGATGAAAAATATATGGAATCTCACTTAACCCAAAAAGGTCATATTTTGCTTTAGATGAAGGCAAACATTTAGGATTCATTGTGTCTAAGAAAGATATCTATATTGATCCTGAAAGAATTGAAGAAATTAAAAGAGTCCCTTTTCCTCATAATAAGAAAACCATACAGTCATTGCTAGGACAGATAAATTTTGTAAAATTATTTGTCCCTGACTTTTTGCAGATAGTTTTACCTTTACAATCAATGATCAAGAAAAAATCAGTTTTCAAGTGGGGACATAATGAGAGAGAATCATTTGATCTAATAAAACAGTCTATTGTTAATGCTCCATTCTGGACTACTCCTAATTTTCTTAATCCTTTACTTTATATACATTTGCATCAGATACATCATATGTAGTTGCTTTGACACAACTTAATGAGTAGCAAGTTGAAGCACAAATTTCATTTTTTAGCTCAAATTTGCAAGGTGCAGAATTAAACTATTCAGCTGTGGAAAAGCAAGCATTCGCTATCTTCAAATCTATAAAGAATTTTAGGCCATTTCTCCTCAAAACACATACTACTAATATAATAGTTCCATTCTCCACAGTAAGGCAATTATTGATGTAAAGAGAGGCATGAGAGAAAATGGATAACTAGGTAACTGCTTTGCAAGAATATGACGTAGAAATTGGGCCTTATAAAATTGTTATATGTTAAGGTTTTTGCAGAATGATAGTAGGAGCATCCCATTTACCAAATGAATCATATTCAGGTAATGATATACAAATATCTGAGGTAAGCCTCAACGATGCTCAATCTCAATATGTTGATCTTAAATTTTATTTGAAAAATGGATATGCTCCCATGCAATTCAATTGTAAAATAAAGCGTGCTTTGAGATTGAAAGATAAGAAATATGAAATGGTAAATGATGTATTATTTAGAAGGAACTTTGATTATGTGTTATTACAATACTTGGAGAAAATTGAAGCAGAGAAAGTTTTGTAGGAACTCCATGATGGACTCGCTGGAGGACATTTTGGAGGAAATACAACAACACATAAAATCATGAATGCAGGTTATTATTGGCCAACACTATTCAAATATGCTCATGATTATGAGAGGAAATGTAAGGTTTGCCAAATTGCATCTGGAAGACAAAGGAAACCAGATTTACCATTGCAACCAGTTAATATTAAACAACCATTCGATCAATGGGGATTAGATATAATTGGTGAGATCGTTCCTAACTCTTCCAAACAACATAAGTACATCCTCACAGCTACCAATTATTTTAGTAAGTGGGTGGAAGAAATTCCACTAAAGGTGTCCAATTCTGAGAATATTATTGAATTTATTGATCAGTTTATCATAACTAGATTTGGGTTACCAACTGCTTTGATGTTTGATAATGCATCTTATTTTTCAGGTGTTGCTAGAATATAATTTTCCATTAAAAGAGGTTTTAAACTCAAATATTCTTCTAAATATTATCCTCAAGGAAATGGTTTAGCAGAATCAACTAATAAAAACCTTATTAGGATCATTAAACGAACTGTTTACCAGAACCAAAGAAATTGGCACAAATAATTAACATTCGCTCTTTGGGAAAATTAACTAACTCAGTAGGCCTCCATTGGAACTTCTCCATTTAATCTCGTTTATGGGAAAGAAGTTATTCTCCCTACTAATGTAGTTATCCCGTTTCTTGCCCTGTTTCAATTTATTGATGAATTACCTTCTTCTTCTTTGCAAGTAAGACAATTCCAAATTCTTAAACTTGAAGAAGAAGGAGAAAAAGCCAAAGTTACAAATGCACATAATCAACAGTTGGTTAAAGCTTCATTTGACACAACTTCTGTCAGTCCAAAAAAATTTCAAATTGGTGACCTAGTATTGAATTGGGACAAAGAAAATGAGCAAAAGGGTAAGCATACAAAATTCCAAAGAATGTGGTTTGGACCATTTCAAATTGCTGAGTTAATTGGCCCATTAACATTTTTGTTGCAATATTTATCAGGTAAGAGAGAATACTTGTCTGTGAATGGGAAGATTTTGAAGAAATACTTTTCATAGAAGATAATATCTTCTATTCCTTGTACATTATTGCTTTTACTTTCCATAGGAAAATGAAGTTGAAATAGTATAAATATTGACTTCGCAGATAAAGTTTCTTTGAATATTTTATTATTTCTACTTTTATAAACAATGAGTGTTAAATAAATATTCATAACATTTGAAAAATAAAAGGGTTTTATATCTCTGAAAAGTTTATTATTTTTTCGTAAAGTTATTTGTTCTTTGAGAAAACTCCAAATCTATAGAAGACTTTTGATCGATTATCAATCAATAAAAGTATCTTTAACCAAGTATAAGACTCTTTGCAGAAAGAAATTTTTAACTCTGAAATTGTGATCCAAAAACTCTTAAGGAGTCAATGATTCTCCCCATCCATTAAAATTTTATTTTTTTTAAGGCTTGATCTTATGAAATAAATTTTCAAAAAATAAAAGCTTAAAATATAATAGATCTCATCACGAGCCTGCTTACCATATTCATAGGGGAATAACTAACTGACATTACCAAAACTGCATACCAAAACAGGGTAATGGCTTGAGATTATTGTAATCAAAAGACAAGGGGTCTCATCACGAGCCAACTTGTTCAGTTAGGTTACAACCAATGGATGACATTGTTATTTTTTGGCTACCAAACCAAGAAAATGACTTTTTAAGTAGCAAAAAATTAATAAAAAGAGAAAAGAAGAATAAATATATATCTTAGGATTTATCTTTAAAAGACTAAATTCTTATTTGGATGGGATATTGAATCATTGATTGATTAAAAGGTAACCCTATCAAAATTTATTAATACCTAATTGTAACAAAGGCTCTACCTATGGAAAATCAAGATATTTTAAACTAATCTGCAAAGAGAAACTGCTACTTTATCTTTTAACACAGTAAAGACTAATATAGATAACAGAATTTTCATCTTTAAGAGGATATAAAATGAATAATAATGAAGTGATTTTATTTTTATGGCTCAGAGAAATATTTCTTATTTTAGAATCTCATGTTATTTACATTTCTGCAACTACTTTTATTTTGAAAAAGATAGAGATTTTAAAATTGTTAGAGATAATTGGTTCTCCCAGTGAATCGCCAATTGTTGTGCTATAAAACAACCCCCCCCCCCCCCACCATTTATTTAAATATCTATTTAAGTTATGAATACTAAATGGGGACCCTTTAAAAAATAAATAGAATTTAGGAAGCATTATTTCACTTAGCGCTAAGTCCTAAACTTTAGGAATAAAGGCATGAACATTTTTCGCTTTGATTTCATTGCACTTAGCACAAATCGGAAAGCTCAAAAGTTAACAAAGTTAAAAAACATATGGAATTTGTGAATTGCGATAAGTGCTTCAACCTTTTTGAATTATTTTTAATTCCCCTTTGAAATGTTTAGAAAATATTTATAGTTATAAATTGCGTCGTGCCTCCTTAAAAGACAAACTTATATCATTTTAAAAGAAATTGCGATGAGTCGGACCCGATAAAAAAATATCCAAACAATGAAACGTATCCATAAAATCCAATAGAGCGCAATGCTTTGAGTTTTTAACGCATTTCACATTTCACAACAACAAACCAAATGAAAAGTTATATCAGCTGTGATAAAGTGCAAATGTGCGATTTGCGTAGATCGCATTTTGCATGCACTTACGGTTAAGACTTATAGTATTAATGTTGGTAAAAGTTGTGATTTGCGCTATATCATTTAGTACTAAAGCGGTTGAAATGATCCTTAATCAATTGATCCATTAATAAGATCTAATGATTTAGATCATTTGATCGGACGTATTGGGTAAGATATGTAAAATATTTGATAAACGATTAAAGGGTTATTTGTTAGGTCACTATATTACTAGTGTAGTCCCTTATTAGTGACTACTTGGATGATATATTGGTTTGACTATCTCGCATAGAACACTATGCGGTTTTGGACTCAGACATAGAGTCAAAATAGTATCAGGAAGGGACTGTGATCATCAATGCTCCATCTCAGGCATCTCCTTAGGCCAACTCTCCTGCCACATCGCTGGTAATCATCTTGGACTAACAAGTCCATCAAGAAATATGTGTGTTGGTCTACAATGGGTGAAAATTTGGGTTGTATATTGTTGATATGTTTTTGTCAGTTTTAGTTTTTTGACAAGTATATGTATTAGTGTATATACTTTAGTTTTCCAATTGGTTAATTTTATAGTAGCAGGATTGTATATGCATCATAATAGCTATTTCTCATGATAATCTCTACTTTTATTCTTTTATAGTTGAATTACCTATGTTTTATTCCAAGTGGAAAAGAAGTCTTGCTAGATTACTTAGAAGGTCGTTTTTTTGGAAAGTCTTGAGAAAGAAATTGTAATGTAAAATTTTATTCATCTCGATATTAATAGAAATCTACCGAACACTTTACCAAAAAAAAAATTCAAAGTGTAGGAGTTTATAATTTAAGGTTTATTATAGTGATGATATGTATGGGTGGAGGGAAATATCAGGCAAAACATATTTATATTGAATAGGTTTTACCTAATATTTCTACCAAACCCATTTCTATGTTTTACCCAATATTTCTTGCACCCCATTTTGATAATAACTACACATTAAAACTTATATAAATTACATTAGTATTAATGTTAAAAGTATGATCAACGAAAATAAAGTAAGCCTATAGTATATGAAAATATAATTAGTAAGAGTAGTATAATTGGTTTATTTTTTTGAATCTATATACAAATAAAACTAGTCAAATTATAACCAAAATTAATAAATAAATGATTAAAATAGGTCCAAAAAGTTAAATAATTATACAATTTAAAACTAATATGGTATAATCATATACCTTAAGGGCTCATCAAATTTTCGCTTGTAGGATTTATTTCTGTCTCCATGTTATTTACTAATTTATAGCTAGTTGTTGTATTTATAGTTGAGGAATATAGGAAGATTTCATTTTTATGTTTCATATCTAGGACAAACATTTGAAAGGGAAATTGAAGGTAATTCATACTAAGATATGATATAGGTTTAAATATATAATAACTATTAAATACCATTTTTTAATGTCTATTTAAGAAATTATAGAATTTTCATAATTAATATTTGACGATGGGGTTCCAACTAACACATTTATCCACACAATTGTGATTCATACTTTTGCTTCAAGGTCCATAATCATTATGAATAAAATATTTCAAACATTAAAGGGATTTTCATTATTTTTATATGACTAGATGGTTTCTCTGATTCTCAACCACAATTCCTTATTCATCACAAATATTTGTATAAATTGATTTAGCACCCTAGATCTAGTTGAAGACTCTAAGCATATGTGGTTCTTTTAAACATTTATTCTAAGCCTCCAAGTAGACTTCCCTCTTGACAATTGCCTACATGCTAAATCCCATATCCTTTGTAGGCTTCCTTAACAATAAATTTTCACTCATATGGGTGACCTTGGTCCATCACATTTTTTAGATGAAAGTGAAATTCATTTTAAATGTACCAATAATTTGGCTCCTCTAGCTATTATCCTACATTGTATTTCGTTTCATTATTTCACAAGCATGGGTATGCCCATCTTGTTTGTAAAGTGAATGAATCACTAGTACAAAATGGCTAATTAGTTACTAAAAAAACGATTAAAATTTGCATATAAACGACTATTTTTCGGTCGGTGACCAATAATAGCTAATTTACAGTATCTTGTAACATGACCAACTTTTAGTCATTTTTAGTTTAGTCATTAATTGGTTGTATCAACTTTCTTGTCTAGTAGTATATTTAGTCATCAATTTGGTCATTAATTTATTCATTTATTTAGTTATTAATTGCCACAATTAATAACCAAATATACAACAAAATATATTACTAAATGATCACCCGAGAAAACGAATTAATGGTCAAAACAATATAACCAAAATGTTGGTCATGTTATAAGATACTGTAAATTAGCTACTAATAGTCATTAATATGCAAATTTTGGTCATCATTTGAAACCAATTCATGACCAAAGAAATATGACTAAATTTTGGTCATGTTATAAGATATTGTAAATTAACTACTAATAGTCATCTATATGCAAATTTTAGTCATCGTTTGAAACGAATTAATGACCAAAGAAATATGACTAAATTTTCGTCTTGTTATAAGATACTGTAAATTAGATACTAATAGTCATATATATGAAAAATTTAGTCGTCATTTGTAATCACAAATTTACCATTTGTAGTAGTCATTTATCTTTTTTTGGTACTTTCATATTCATTATATAAATTACTATTTTAGTAGTTTATATTCATTTCATTTACTTTCATTAACCATCATTATAAGCAACTAATTTAATCATATATTCATTTTATTTGTGTTCATCATTAATAAACATAAAATACTAATTTAGTAGTTTTAGATTTATTTTATGTATTCATTATTATTCAACATAAATTAATTAGTATGATTTTTCAACTAAATCTAAAAAAATGGCATATAATGTACATGTTCATCTATTCTAAAAACAAAAATTTACATATGTTAATTACAATACTAAATAACATCAAGTGCAACTATAAATAATTTCAACCACAAATTATATTATATAAAATATCAAGTATTACAATGAGTTTCTAACTTGATATTGGTTAGAATACAAATTACGCATGAAATATTTTTTCATCACTTCTAAACATTATCATTATGTTGCCAAGGCATTGTAGGTGAATTCACCAACTCTAAAAACTTGACTATCAATCTCTATGTGTCTGTCTTATGTGGGATATTGACTCTACATGTACCACTAGAGCAGTTATATTCTATCTCTAATTTATATTTTGTCACTCCAATGTTATTGTTCTCCTCTTTCTTCAATTACTGCTTCTTTCCATCAATACTGAGTTCATTTTCTGAAAAAAGAAAGAAGATACAATGCAGAGTAGAATACATGAAAGACGATGAACACTGAAATACAAACTAAAGTTGACTATAAAATATTTATACGATATATACCTCAACATCAACAATATTGTCAATGCCATTTTCCACCATAAAAGCAAGAAACTCAAAAAAGTTTTCTTCAGTTGGGAAATAGTGGCTTCTATGTGGTTAGATGACCTGTATAAACAAAGAAAATAAAATGTCACCATTGAAAATAACACCTTAGTAAAATTAGTATTCAATATTCAAGGAAAGATTAGGCACAGTCATGCCAACTAAGTTACATGCTAAATATATCAAGTTGTAGATTACTTATACAATGTGGGAGTGCAAACAAAACTCCTAGAAAATGCGAAAGTTAAGTCTAGAATAAAATGAAATGAAGTAAAAAGTACACACTAATAGGATAGCCTTGTATACATGTATATAACCAGATAATGTAGAAGGCTAAGTGAATAAGTCTAGGGCTAGAGGTCAATGATGTTAAGAATACCCAAGTATGATGAGCATTTATTTAGATAAGAACTACTATTTGGGTCCATTATCATATATGAATAAGCCAACCAGTCTATATCAAATTATTAATGTTTTGCTTACATTTATGGATCACTACAATACAAGTGGATAAATTGAAAAGCCAATTCTCTTACCATTGTGTTCCTCACCTGTGGTACAATATATTAATTTTTATTTGGAGAAAATTTCCAACATCGAAAATATGTAGCAATCACCACTAGTAATCTGCCAAAAAGGATTATTTTGAAATGTAACTTTCATATTTCAGTTGCTATATGATTATTGAATGGAAAATGTACACTGAATTCCAACACCAAACTTCCAATTTGAGGGAACACTTGTGGCCATCCTCAGTCACTCAAACTCAAAAAATCAATGATCGTTATAATGAAAAGATAAAATAAGAGTAGTTTTGATATATTTTGCAAATTTACATGCAAAGCATCAATATTTTTCCCATATTTACCATACTTGTAATTTCCAAGATATATCACATTAATTGATCTTTTACAGCAAATATTTGATTCAATAAAAACAGGAATTTAACATATTACAACAATACCACCAATGTTTGATCCTCAATTAGTTCAAAATAGTTAGCACAAACACTTCAAGAAAGAGCAACAAGTATAAATAAAAGATCCATCAATTAATTATCAATAAAAAATGATAAGCGTTTTGCTGAAGTTAGATAAACAACTATAAATATTGACAATCCATTGCAGCTTGTGGTGTTGTTACAAAATAAATACTACATGGAGAATTCATCTTCCAAATTATTTTCTCTATCCATGAAGCTATTTTCTATCCTCAAAACATAATTCACATTCAATCTTTTAGGTTTCTGAAACTGCCCAAAGCCCTTGCCAAATGAAGCAGTGAATTTCAATGATTTTCGTAAAATGCTTCTGGTAATGAAAAAATATAGTTTGACCATGCGATAAAAAATTCAAGGAAGTACAAAAATTTGTACAATATTTATTAGAAGACTTCATTTTAAAAGGAAAACTTGCATATTCTAGATAGAAAAAACATGTTTAGAGAGAGAACAAAATTAGCACAATGGTACTATATTTGTTGCATGGTGTTAATTAGCGGTTGTCATTGATGTCAACCCAAGCAGCACCAGGGGCTAACCCAATATTGAATGAGAAGTTTTACCTACCAAATTAATATATTCTGGGTCAATATTTATTTTGATGGTTTGTACTTGTCGAGATGTTTCTGTTGATATAGGGCACGCCATGTAATTCTTCACAGTTTGAGAGATATTCATGTTTGAAGTTTGTACCCCAGTTAGTGGGATAAAACCCCATGGGGTTGGGGCATGGGTCATTGAAAAGTCATAATTAATATTTTCTAAGCTCCTAAAATCCCTCCCACATTCACTTGTTGAAGCCCCTCCTCAACTTAAGCATTCACATATATTGTGATCTTCATTTCTCCAAAGAAGGGATCTTACTATCCTAAATCAATTACCGTGAATTCCTTGCCTAACTTTTTTTCTATGGTTGGCTCGTAAGCTATGTGCTTTATGAGGCGTGCTTTAAAACTCGAGGAAGCTGAAAAAAATTTCAGATCAAGTTGCGCAATATTTTTGGAGATATGATCTGTGGAAGTAAGGGTTTTTGCAGGCTCCTGAAATTCATCTCAAAGAAGTGACCTTGGTAAAATCGTCATAACTCTATCTCTGAGTATCAGATTGGAATTTCGTAAGAAGTGGCAGATAGTGCACAGTCTGTAATTTTATCTCTATCAATTTCAAAAACAAATGAAGAAACAATGACACGTGGCATGCTGTACAAGTGCGCTCTTCTGAAACAGTCCATAATTAGGGCATTGTGAGAGATTGGGTATAACTCTCTCTTAAAGATTAAAAATTGGGTCAGACATGTGGCATTAGAAATATGACTCAGAGGACTACTACAAGACCAAAAATCAGATATTTAGGATCTTAAATGACAGAGATACACCGGATTCAATATTGAGCTCCTAGAAGGCAAGAAAAAGCTAGATCATGTTTTGTCAAGGGTTGCAAAGGACCAGAATTTCTACGGCAGAAAGGCAAAGCAAGGTGCAGCAGAGGGTAGCATGACAAGAGTAGCAACCAAGGTGCATAACAGCAGCAAAAATTTCATCATATGAAGTCTTCAAGTGGGCAGCACTGCATACAATCATTGTAAAGGTATCATTGTACTTAGTCATTGTAAATACATTACTGTACAAATTGTACTAGTGTCTATCTGCCAAGGGTTGAAGAGGCAGTGTTGGGAGGTCTAGGATCATCATTAGGTGGTTGTGTCAAAGTTGGGGTTATGGTCTAGTATATCTTCTTCTTCTACATCATTCTATATCATTGTAAAGTGGACCATTTTCTCTGGTACGGGAGTCCATTCTTCTTTTATTCTTCTATAGGGTGGTAGGGTGGTGCTAGGGTGAGTTGTAGCTCATTGGGTGTTGGGGCATCCGTTCAGTTGACTACTAAAGAATCTCAAGCGTTGGAGCGTCCATCTAGTGGGAGCTAGAGAAGAATGTTTTTCTAGATTCTAGGAAGTTGGAGCTTTATTTTCAATTGGAGTTGAATATTAAAGAATTATTAGAAAAGCATTAGGTGGTTTTTTTCTTGGAGTGGGTTTCCACCTTAAAAACTGTGTGCATTTGTGTTCCTCTTGTTTGCTGCTATCATTGTACAAACACCGATAATAATTGAAGATTAACTAATGCTCTAATTGAAAGGAATATTGATTCACCCCCCCCCCCCGCATTTTCCAACAATTACATTTAGGCTTAAGTTCTTCCTAGATAGTTTAACAACTACTGAAGGAGGTTTATGGAGCACACCAAGAATGGTGCACCTCTGTTCAATGAAAATAATTATGCACTCTGGAAAGGAAGAATGGAGGTCTATTCTTGGCGCAAGGTTACGAAGTATGGGACACTGTTCAAAATGGATTTACATCAACCGCGGATGAAAAAGGTAAGAAGAATTTGGTAAATGATGCAAAAGAAAAGAATATTATTATCAGTGGACTTATTGAATTTTCTTATCATAAGGTGTTGGGTTGTAAAACCGCCAAAAATGTATGGGACAAGCTTGAGAATATATATGCAGGTGACTCAAATGTCAAAGAAGCAAAGCTTCAAATCTATAGAGCAAAATTTGAGCAACTCAGAATGCAAGAAGATTGCAACATCACTGCATACTTTCAATACGTTGATGAAATAACCAATACTCTGGAGGGATTGGGAGAGCCAGTTGACGAGAAGACTATTATACGAAAGATTCTTAGAACGTTACCAGGGAGATTCAACCCAAAGGTATCGGTCTTAGAATACAGTGCAAATCTGGACAAACTCAACAAAGAGGAATTACATGGAGTTCTCATAGCATATGAAATGAGACTTGATGAAGAAGAGGGTACTTCGCATCTAGAAACTGTGTTCGTTGCATCTAAGAAAACCAATAAGGATAAACAACCTTCAATTGAAAATACATGCACCTGCAAGTGTGAAGAAAAGGGAGATGAAGAAGAAGGTATTTCAGATGAAGAATATGCTTGCTTCACGAGAAAACTACAAATTGGTAAGGGACAATTCAAAGGTAAACTTCCATTGATATGTTTCAGCTGTAATGAGGTTGGGAATAATGCAGCAAAATGTCCAAAAAAAAGTAATGGCAACTCAAAAAGAAAGAAAGGCTTTAAGAAATTCAACAAGCAAGGATCCAAAAGGAAATTTCTCTCTAAAGAAGATAGCTCATCATCCGATGAAGACAATGATAGTGAAGAAGAAGCCAATGAGAGAGTATTGTTTATGGCCAAGCACAATAAGCAAGAGGTATCAAACAACGAAGAAGAAGGATGGACCATAGATGAATTTTATGAGGAAGAAATCAAGCTTATAAAATATCTCAAGGTGGAGAAGATCCGTTCCAAAACTCTTGAAGAACAAGTTCAAGGTCTCAAAATTGAAGTTGAAGAACACAAATGCATTGAAGAGTCACTTCAAAAGAAGTTGGAAGAAAGCAACCAAGAAAGGGAAGAACTAGAAGCCGAAGTAGTCTCGCTGCGTGAGGAAGTGAAGAAAGGAAAAACTATCCAAAACTATGCCAACAACTCAAGGGCATTGGAAGAACTCATCAACAATCAACGATCTTACAACAACAAAACTGGCATCGGTTACAAAGAAGAAGAAGCAGGACCTTTTACAACAAAATACATTGAACCTATGAGATCTGACATGCATGTAGACTTCATTGGAAAAGATTCGCAAGAACAGCCTTGGAAGACAATTCCTTGAAGAAAATTTCCATCCAGGTACCAACATATTTTTTATGGCTACTATTATTCATGTGGAAAATTTGGTCATAAAGCTATGGAATGCTACACGTAACCTAGGAACGAATACAATTCTAGGAGATATGTCAAATATGAACCTCCCAGGGCTCAGTGAAACATCAATAGATTTGAACATTTAAGAAATAATATTGAATGTTACAAATGTCGAAACTTTGGACACATAGCCAAAGATTGCAGACTTGAAAATCCTCTAGAAGAATCTTCGAAGCCACAGAATGAATGAACATGGAAGAAGAAGAAGAATGATAATTGTGCTCTCGCTCTCAAGGCTCAAAAGAACAAAGATGTGTGGTATGTTGATAGCAGTTGCTCAATGCATATGACTGGATGGAACCGTGTCCTTTGGAAATGATGGATCTTTAAATGTTATAGGATCAGGTACTGTCACTCTTGGAAGAAAATATTCTCTAGCCAATAATGTTCTACTGGTTGAAAACATGAATCACAATCTGCTCAGTGTTGGACAAATGTGTGATCAAGGACACACAATCCTATTCAACTCCACGAAATGTGAAATCAGGAAAGGCATGTATGGTGAAATTGTGGCTACAGCAAGTCAAGCTCCAAACAACATATATGTTCTGGATGAAGAAACTAAAGCATGTCTAATAGCTAAAGGGGATGATACAATAATTGGTAGCAATGATGATCATCTAAGTAAGAATTTTTCTACAAAGGTGCAAAGTGATTTTGAGATGTCTTTACTTGGTTGCAAATTGAGCATAGACAACTCATCTAAGGATGTGGATCAAAGGTTGTACAGATTTATGATTAGTAGTCTTCTATATGTAATAGCCTCCCGACCAGATGTTATGAAAGCAGTTGGGCAAGTAGCAAGATTCCAAGCAGCACTAAAAGAATCACATATCAAATATTCGCCAACATTGGAATATCTTCGCCAAAAGCTTGGGATTCTCCCAAGTTCTCATTAGATTTTCCTTTTTCAGAATATAAAGGGGGAGTGGAAGTGTGTACATGTCTGCAAGACGGTTGTGTGTCAGCGCGAGTGGAAGTGTGTACAGGTCCACAGGATGGTTGTGTTTCAGGGGGAGTTACCCTTTGCCATTGATGTCAAAGGGGGTGAGAATGTTGTAGGAAGAGGTGTCATGATTGCAGGGGGAGTACTTGTGTTGCCACCACGTTGCAAGAGATTGACCAATGTTGTTGCTGACAACAACCCAAGTACCGTAAAATAACCAAATATTGAATGAGAAGTTTTACCTACCAAATTAATATATTCTGGGTCAATAATGCTTTTGATGGTTTCTACATGTCGATATGTTTCAGTTGATATATGGCACGCCATGTAATTCTTCATGGTTTGATAGATATTCATGTTTGAAGTTTGTACCCTAGTTAGTGGGCTAAAACCCCATGGGGTTGGGGCATGGGTCATTGAAAAGTCATAATTGATATTTTCTAAGCTCCTAAAATCCCTCCCACGTTCACTTTTTGAAGCCCCTCTCAACTTAAGCATTCATATATATTGTGATCTTCATTTCCTCCTTAGGCAAGGGATTCGGCCATCTGAAACAGGTCATCGTGGAATTTTTGCTCTAATTTTTTTTTCTACGAAGGATCAAAAGATGAAATTTTTATGAGGCGAAGCTGAAATCCTGAGGAAGCTGCAGTAAAAATTTCAGATCAAGTTGCGCAATATTTTTGGAGATATGATCTGTGGAAGTAAGGGTTTTGTAGGCTCCTGAAATTCATCTCAAAGAAGTGACCTTGGTAAAATCATTATAACTCTCTCTCTGAGTATCGGATTGGAATTTCATAAAAAATGGCAGATAGTGCATAGTATTTAATTTTTTCTCTATCAATTTCAGAAAAAAATGAAGAAACAGTGACACGTGGCACGCCGTACAAGTGCGCTCTTCTGAAACAGTCCATAATTAGGGCATTGTGAGAGATTGGGTATAAATTTCTCTTCAAGAATCCAAATTGGGTCAGACATGTGGCATTGGAAAGATGACTTAGAGGACTACCGCAAGACCAAAAATTAGATATTGAGGATCTTAAATGACAGAGATACACCAGATTCAATATTGAGCTCGTAGAAGGCAAGAAAAAGCTAGATCATGTTTTGTCAAGGGTTGCAAAGGACCAAAATTTCTATGGCAGAAAGGCAAAGCAAGGTACAGCAGAGGGTAGCATGAAAAGAGCAGCAACCAAGGTGTATAACAGTAGCAAGAAGTTCATCATATGAAGTCTTCAAGTGGGCAGCACTGCATACAATCATTGTAAAGGTATCATTGTACTTAGTCGTTGTAAATACATTATTGTACAAATTGTACTAGTGTCTATCTGCCAAGGGTTGAAGAGGCAGTGTTGGGAGGTCTAGGATCATCATTAGATGGTTGTGTCAAAGTTGGGGTTATGGTCTAGTATATCTTCTTCTTCTACATCATTCTATATCATTGTAAAGTGGACCATTTTCCCTGGTACGGGAGTCCATTCTTCTTTTATTCTTCTATAGGGTGGTAGGGTGGTGCTAGGGTGAGTTGTAGCTCATTGGGTGTTGGTGCATCCGTTCAGTGACTATTGAAGAATCTCGGGCATTGGAGCGTCCATCCAGTGGGAGCTGGAGAAGAATGCTTTTCTAGATTCTAGGAAGTTGGAGCTTTATTTTCAATTGGAGTTGAAAAGAATTATTAGAAAAGCATTAGGTGGTTTTTTTCCCAGAGTGGGTTTCCACCTTAAAATTTGTGTGCAGTTGTGTTCTTCTTTTTTGCTGCTATCATTATACAAACACTGATAATAATTGAAGATTAACTAATGCTCTAATTGAAAGAAATACTGATTCACCCCCCCTCTCAGTATTTCCAACACATGGGTTATTCCTAAAATAGGGAGATACCCCAACGAACATTAATGTTTGCTCAACAGATGTGCACGAAACAAGTTCCTTGCCAATCAATTGGACAACCATCCCATTATTCCTTCTAATAGGTGCAACTATTGACTTAGAAAATTTGTACTGAAACACAATTCTAATCAATGTAGTGAAACAATTGTACACAAATATCTCTAAATATAAACCTGAGGATAAACATATCAAAGAGGCTTGATGGGGTCACATATCTACAAATATCTGACTCCTCTTCCATCCTAAGAATCACCCTTCTCGCAATGTCACCAAGATACATTCCCAAATCCAGTTACTTAAAACCCTGAATTAAACTACAAAAAACCATTAGAACTTCTTCAAACTATAAGTCAGGTACTCAATGACGCTACAAAGTTGAGCAATGAAAATTTTCATGCTAGAAATTAGAATTTTTCCTGATCGCCTGAATTCAAGCTATCTACATTTAAATAATCGTCATAATGAGTTTGTGGCAGATGACCCGACCATAAATTTCCCCATTCCATGTTGATTACCTAATCAACAAAGCCAATTCCAAATAGTCCTTACAGTCAAAACTCCATAAGATTAAATAAAGGTGAAAAATAAACATTCATTAATATATTCAGCAAGAGAAGTATCCTTAGCAAGATTATAGAGGGTAAAAATGAATAGCAAAAGGTGAAAGGTTTTCATGCTACCAAATTTTACAAGTTGGCATTTAGTCATTGCATCTGCTCGCTCTACATAGCATGAATTTTTTCCTGTCCCAAGAATTATTACAACCATCACATCTTCATCATAATAACATTCTCTAGCAAGTGTTCGAATAATATAATTAACCTGAAATTTCCAAATCAAATACAAGCCTTCGAATACTCTACAAACAAACCAACAGTCAACTTTGAAGATACTTTTTTTGTTACGAACTTACAATCCTTGCATCCATTTAAACTATTGGGCTCCCCTGTCCCAGAAAATTGATGGAACATAGCCTAGTATACCTACTTTAGGATACCAAAAGAGCAATCACTCAACTATAGACAACACAACTTCACTGCAAATCATTCCCTCACAATACACTAAATCTGTTAAGTACAATGGAAAATTTGACTGAAGATGTAATCTTAATCCCCTTTCTTTCAATTGACATGATGCTTTATGTCAATGTTCAGTTCAGCTTCTAGAAGCAAAGATCATCCTAGAAAAATGTGTATATCAGATGTTAAAATGAACCACGAAATTTTTTCCCCTTCATAATGGCCCACTAACAGCATCAACATACATGTGAGATAATTGGGCATAGACAGGTTCAATTCTGAGAAAACGTTGCTTCCTTAAGACAATTACCTAATTTTTCATTCGTCGAACATCCTGCTTGCAATTCAGATGCAAACTGGTATGTGACTTATGCTTTGGTATATGCATTAATTTACTCAATATGTACCTAATGGTTACAAGTCAAACTGTGCATGCAAGAAAAATGACCTGCCTCCACACTAAAAACGTAATCAACAAGATCAATGAGGTTTGAAAATGACTGGCATTGCATTGTTATTTGTCAAATATAACATATTGACTTTGAAAAAGTATATAATTTCAAGGAATGAGCTATTCATTAATTAATAAGTTGTTCCCAAAACATCCCATGACTCGAGAGGAATAACCCAAAATTTTTGAATCATCCTAAATTTTTTAGGATATTTCGACATATAGGAAATAGTTAGTAATAACTTAGTCTAGTGTAGAGTTAGGTAAAGTGTGTTTCTTTACCATGTACATTTGTAACTTATAATCCGACGGTCACGATTTGTAGCGATCTGACGGTTATCTCTCACCTTGGTATTAACGACACTTGATATGTGGCTTAACACTCGATTGGTTCATGATCTATACTTAAAGAGCATGGAGGGTCATTTTTCAGGTAACCATTTATGAGAGAAACATATGTAACTTTTATTTTTATATTAATAAATTCCCTGAAGTGGCCACGTTGGCTCAGGGCATGGACTGTTTCCCTCTTTGAAGGTTTTAACCACGTGATTATACTGGTGTACTAATTTGTGATCTGTTTGTGAGTGGTGACCTTTGGTTCTTGATCTATGGAACTTACCCTGTAAATTCCTACATGGTATCAGAGTTATTTTGAGGGCCACATCCGTTGTTGATCAAAATCCGAAGCCGGTTTGACTGCATGCGAATTACATTTTGTAGATATACTATTTATAAACATTTTTGGGCTTGGAGAACTGCTCGGTTGTGTCTGGAGCATCTGTTACAGTGAGGAACACCTTTTGTTTCATGCAAAAAGGTTTCCGGCTGCCCAAGTTATGTCAGTTTAGATCTGGAGGTGTAAAGCATCTATTTTGCAGTTATATTTGTTAATAGTTCTGCTTATTTCAGTTTATTTCTATTTATTTTCGGTATTAAGGTTTTATTTATTTGCTATATCTATACCGTCTTCTCTGTGTATGCTCTTTGTTGTGCTCTTCGTGCGATCTCGACAAACCAGAAACAGGAAAAAGGGATTTTTTTTGCTATGTATGCTCTTTCACCGCATCTTTGTGCGATCTCGGGAAATCAGAGATAGTGAAAAAAGTGATAGTTTCCGGTAAGCTAACAAAAAATCAGACATTTGGCCATAAGGCTTTGCATTTTGTTTTTTGTTTGCTCGGTTTTTGTGTTTTTTTGTGCAGGAAAAGGCACGCACATCGAAGAAGAAGAAAAAAAAAACCCCTTCCTCCTTTCATACAGTAACGTGATCCTTTTACTATCTCACTTGGTTTGGGGTTAGTTTATGAGAATAGAGGTCTTGGGTTCAAGTCCCCTTCTCAAGCTTCTTTTGTAAAAGGTTTTTTTTCGAATGGGTGGAATTTTTTTTTTAAAAGCCGCACTTCATCCCGTTCCTGTAATTATTCGACATCTACAACTCAGATTTTTCAAAAGGCATAACTTCTTCATCCAGAAGCCGTTTTCCGAGCTGTTTTTTTTTAAATGGCCTAATTTTTTGAGATATTTTCATTGGAGTAGCTATTTTCAGCTTTTCTCAGCTTCATGTTTTAAAAAAAATGGAAAGTGCATGCCCGATTATTCTTAACAACACCAATTATTTCCAATGGCTACCTCACATGGTAGATATACTTAGAAGTAAAGGGCTTTATAGAATAGCCACAGGTCAAGAAACTAAACCTTCCGATGATGATAAAGTTCGTAAATGGGAAAAAAAAAAAGATCAAGCACAAGGGTTGATAGGAATGTCCATTGATCAAGATCTTCGATTTCACATCCTTGACATTGAAACCCCTGATAAAGCCCTAGAAAAGCTAAATAATGTTTTTGGAATTCAAAATCAAATCAGGGCCCACCAGCTTGAAAATGAGTTGCTTACTTTGGACCCTAATAATTTCTCCTCTATTGAAGAATTTTTGTCTAAATTCAAGACCCTTAGACTTCTTTTAGAAGGTTGTAAGGTCAAAAAGGAAGATGGTAGCCCCATCTATTGCATTCTTTCTAAGCTTGGCCCTGCATACTCTGTATTTGTTTCTACCTTCCATTCCACTAGAGAAGCCATCATCTCTTCTGGAAACACCTACAAGAATCCCTCTTTTGATTCTTTTTGTGATTCTTTGATAAGAGAACAAGAAAAACTCTTACACCTTGGTCTTATCACTCCTAGAAATGCTTCTAAGAAAGCCTTAGTAGCCCATAAACAACGATATCAAAAGAATCCCAAGAAGCAGTATGCTAAAAAGTATGGTCCTAAACCAAAAAAGGGCCCTAAGCAATTTCAGCTGCAAACTGAAAAATCAAATCACCAAAAATAAGGCAAATCAAAACAAAGGGAAGAAGACAGATAGACATTGCAACTTTTGCAATCGAGATGGCCATATAGAGTCCAAATATTTTAAGAAGATGGAAGCCTTAGAAGCAGCTATGAAGAAGCACAACATCAATTTGGAGCACTCTTCACCGTCATCTTCAGGCATTGCACTTGCTGCTTGTGGTTGTCAAGCATCAAGATTTGGTTATGCATTAAATGTATCTTCTTCTTCTCCTTCTCATGAGTGGCTCATTGCTTCTGGAGCTTCTTACCACATGGCTAAAAATAAATCCATGTTTTATTTTTTAAATGATTGTAACACCAAACATATTTATGTTGGTGATGATAGATCTCTTAGTGTTGTAGGATCTGGAACCATTCATCTAGATAATGGTCAGTTTAATGATGTACTATATGTTCCTACCTTGTCATGCAACCTTCTATCTGTTTATCAGATAACTCATTCAGGTGAAGGGAAAATAGTAGAATTCTCACCTGATGATGTTGTAATCAAGGACCTCAAATATCCTAAACATATTTTAGCTACTGGCATTGCTGATGATTCCACAAGGTTGTACAAGTTTGACAACTTTGGGTCATCATCTCTTCCCTCTGTTTTTATTGCTCATAATGATGATGTGAGCAAACTTTGGCATGAGCGATTTGGTCACTTAAACTATCGCTCTCTTCAAACTCTATGTAAGGAAAATATGGTGACGGGTCTTCCTATGGTATCTTGCCGAGATGGTGTTTTCTCCGGATGTGTACTCAGAAAACATCATCAGGATAGTTTTGACAAACGTGCCTCTTGGCACGCTTCAACCCCTTTGCATCTTGTGCACAGTGATTTATGTGGTCCACTTCCTGTTGTTTCTTTATCTGGTTGCAAGTACTTCTTAACTTTGATTGATGATTTTTCCAGATGCACTTGGGTATATTTCTTAAAAATCAAGAGTGAAGTTTTCAACATGTTCTTGGCCTTTAAGGCCTTTGTTGAGAAACAATCTGGACATCAAATTCTTAAGTTAAGATCAAACAATGGCGGAGAATATGTCAACAAAAAATTTATCAACTTCTGCACTGATCATGGCATTCAATTGCAACATACTGTTCCATATACTTCACAACAAAATGGTGTAGCTGAAAGGAAGAATCGCACCTTAAAAGAAATGGCTAATTGTATGCTTCAATCTAAAGGACTTGGTCTCAATTTTTGGGCAGAAGCCATTAACTATGAAAATTACATAGTAAATTGCACTCCTACTAAGGTTTTAAAGAATATAACTCCAGAAGAAGCTTGGAGCTCAATCAAACCGGATGTAAGTCACTTTCGTGTTTTTGGAAGTGATGCTTGGGCCCATATTCCAGATGCGAAACATAAAGCCTTAGAACCTAAGAGTGAAAAATGCATTTTTGTTGGATATTCTGAAGATGTCAAAGGATATAGACTTCTTCAACCAAAATCAAAAAATATTATCATTAGAAGAGATGTAAAATTTGATGAAAATATATCGGCCTACGAGCCTAGTTTGGCAAGTGTGCCACCTTTGGCCTACCAGCCTGATTCGGCAAATGTGCCACCTGTCTCTCTCTCTTCTATTTTTAATAGCATTTATTCTAGTTCAGATGATGACAGCGAGGATGAAAATCCTCCTCCACCTCGTGAAATTGTTCTTTATACTCCACCGCTTCCAAGATGGTTCCACTCTACTCGGGATGCAGCAGGTTCTCTTGCAGGTGACCTTGCTGATCGACGACGTACACGTTCTCAGTTCATAATAGCTTCTTCCTTATTGGCTTAAGTTCCAGAAAAAATTGATCCAGAAACCTTTGAAGAAGCCTCCAGTCATCTAGATTTGGATGAAGCTATGAATGAAGAGTATCGTTCCTTATTGGCAAACAATACTTGGGATCTTGTTCCTCTTCCAAAAGGAAGAAAACTTGTCAGATGCAGATGGGTTTACAAAACAAAGTTTGGACCAGATGGAAAAGTGGATAGACATAAAGCTCATCTTGTCGCTAAAGGATTTTCACAAGTTGAAGGCATTGACTATAATGAAACCTTCTCCCGTGTTGCCAAAATGAATTCTATCTACCTTGTTCTTTCCCTTGCTACCTCCTTTAAATGGGAAGTCCATCAGATGGATGTTAAATCTACCTTCTTACATGGAGATTTGCATGAAGAAATCTACATGGAACAACCCCCTCGCTTTATCTAAAAATACTCCAGCCTTGTTTGTCACCTTAGGAAGTCTCTCTATGGTCACAAACAAGGTCCTTGGACTTGGTATGCCAAAATGGATAGATTTCTCTTAGATAATGGCTTTTCTAGGTGTCATTCTGAAAACACTGTCTACACCAAAAAAGTGGGAAATTCCTTCACCATCCTTGTTCTTTATGTTGATGATCTTATCCTTACTGGTAGTGATCCAAACCATATAAACCATGTGAAGTCTAGCCTCAAAAAGAAGTTTGAAATGACAGATTTAGGACACTTGCATTATTTCCTTGGTCTTCAAGTCTTGCAATCCAAGGAAGGCATTACCTTCTCTCAGTCCAAGTATGTCTGTGATCTTCTACACCACTTTCACATGGAAGACTGTAAGCATGCCCCTTCTCCCTTTCAGTCTAGAGTCAAGCTTTCAGTCAATTGTACTACCTCTGAAGTTGATGCTACCTTATACCGTCAACTTGTTGGTAAATTTTTGTATCTAACCCATACCTGTCCTGACCTTTCCTTTGACGTTGGTCTTGTCACTCGATTTATGCACCAACCTCATGAAAGTCACTGGAAAGAAGCTAAATGAACACTTCAATATATTTGAGGTACAGTTCAGTTCGGGATTCATTACAGTGATGTTTCTCTCATAAATGGTTACTGGACAAATGACCCTCCATGCTCTTTAAATAGAGATCATGGACCAATCGGGTGTTAAGCCACGGATCAAGTGCTGTTAATACCGAGGTGAGAGATAACTGTCAGATCACTACAAATCGTGACCGTCGGATTATAAGTTACAAATCTACATGGTAAAGAAACACACTTTACCTAACTCTACACTAGAATAAGTTATTCTTAACTATTTCCTATGTGTCGGAATATCCTAACATCCCCCCTTAAGAACAAATTGGGATAGGATTGAAAGATTTACAAAGGTGACACAAAAGGATCCTGTTTCCTATGTGTGAAAATATCCTAACAAAATTGAGATTTAATGTGCTCAAAATTGCTACAAAATAGAGTAATCTCATAAAACGTTTGTTTCGAGACAATCTCTCGTATACATGCAGTCAAGTGATTTTACACCTAAGGTGAAAGTGTAGAAAAAATATAGATATCCACCCTTACATAAATTTGAAGATTTTTAAATCTAAGATATGATTGTACTTCTCAACCATTTGGCCCCTAAATATTTCTTCCTAGCCATATGTGCCACATGGCAACCCAACAGATTTGGAGCACCCCTTATAGATTCCTATGTGGATTCAGATCAAGTCTCATGGGTAGTATGGAATACTAGAGACTTTGACAAAAACAAACTACATATTTTCCTATTTCTAGCGACAATAAAGCACTCACGTTGTTTGTTTCAAAAAGAAAGGTCGACAATTAAGAGAGGACATCATAAAGCTGTCTAAATATCCACTACTTCAATGTTCTTTTATAAGGAAACTAAGTTAAGAATTTGAGGAAAATATCTTCGTATTAAAAAGAGAGTAGAAACCAAATAAAAAAGATCACGATTTAGATTTATCTACAGATTATAGATGAAAAATGTAGGTTTTAACCTTGAACAAAAATTATCTACACACGAATCTTATAACAGAAAATAAACAATAGCGAGAGCATAAAACATAAAACAGATAAACACAGAGATTTTCCCCTGGATCCCAAATCGGGACGACCAGCTTGATTTTTCATTATATTCCTTTTAGTGTTACAACACATATATGTACATGCCGAAGCATACATAAACCCCAATCCATTAACCCTGGATTAGAACATAACCGTAGTTCCCTTGACCGGATCTACAAAATACCAGGGGCCGAAAACCATCGTACCCCAAAAACCATGCCTCCTTCCTTGTGACCCCCTTTCTTTGTAGGCACAACGTACAACGCGTGGGGCTAGTTGTGGAAAGAATATAACACATACCCAACATTCTCCCACTTGTTGTTTTCTTTCCACAGGGGGCCACAGGAGAGCTTATTCATTGGGCCAATTCTTCAACACCCATTGTTTCTCTACACCAAGAGAACTTCTGAGTGCTCACAGACTTCGTCAATGCATCTGCAACATTCTTCAAAGTGTCCACCTTTACCAGCAACACCCTTTTAGCTTCAACCATATCTCTAACAAAGTGATATTTAACATCAATGTGCTTTGTCTTTGAATGATAAGCAGGGTTCTTAGCCAAGAAAATTGCACTTTGGCTATCACAGTCTATCCTTATAGCTTGTTGTACCAACCCCATACTTGAACACAATCTCTGCAACCAAACTGCTTCCTTGCTTGCATGAGTGGCTGCTATGTATTCTCCCTCTGTAGTTGAAAGAGCCACTACAGACTGTCTTTTACTCATCCAACTGACTGCGCCTCCAAATAGGCTAAACACATACCCACTTGTAGATCTTCTTTGGTCCAGATCTCCAGCTTAGTCTGCATCAACAAAACCATGAATGTCCAACATTCTTTCCAATCCCGGTCTTCCCTGGTAGCACAAGCCATAATCACTAGTGCCACGTAAATATCTAAAACCCGCTTCACTGTTGTCCAATGATCCTTCCCTGGGTTTGACATAAACCTGCTCAATACTCCCACTGCATGTGCAATGTCTGGTCTAGTACAGACCATTGCATACATCAGGCTACCCACTGCACTTGCATATGGAACACGGGATATATCCTCCTCTTCTTCTTGTGTCTTGGGACACTGTTCAGCAGATAGCTTTACACCTACAGGAATAGGAACATTCACCGGTTTACTATCCTGCATATTGAACCTCTGCAATATAGTCTCGACATACTTCCTCTAGTTTAACTAGAGCTTCCTCTTTGCCCGATCTCTCTTAATTTCCATGCCCAAAATATAGTTTGCAGCACCAAGATCCTTCATGTCGAATTTGGAGAATAATTGGGTCTTCAAATCTTGGATAATTTCTTTGTCATTTCCAACCAGCAACATATCATCGACATATAAGAAAAAATAAATAACACGGCCACCAATTAATTTAAAATACACACAGTGATCCTCTTTTCTTTTGGTGAAGCCAAGTCCCCGTATATAGGCACAAAATTTCTGATATGACATCCTTAGTGACTATTTTAACCCATACAGAGACTTCTTCAACCTGCATACCAGTTCTTTCTTACCCTTCACCATAAAGCCTTCAGGTTGCTTCATGTAGATCTCCTCTTCTAGATCCCCATGAATAAATGTTGTCTTCACATCCATCTGTTCTATCTCAAAATCAAATGCAGCAGCAACAGATAAAAGTAATCTAATAGAAGTAACCTTGGCAACAGGAGAAAAAATATCACCAAAATCAATTCCCGGCACCTGGGAATAACCCTTTGCTACCAACCGAGCTTTGTATTTCTCCACCTTGCCTTCTACATTCATCTTCTTCTTAAACACCCATTTGCTCCCAATGGGCTTCCTTCCAGCCGACAACTCCACCAGATCCCATGCCTCATTTTTGTGCAAGGATGCCATTTCATCAACCATGGCCTCCTTCTAGAGTTTTCCATCCTTGGAATCTACTGCCTCCTTGACAATTCTGGGATCATCATCAGTTATAGTTAAGGCAAAACCTGAACAGAAAGCAGATGGAATATACCTTTCTAGTTGCCTTCTTTCCCGAACTGATCGTCTCAAAGCTGGAGTTTGTGGCTCTTCCTCTTCTGAATCTTCTTCTGCTGTAGAGTCTGATTCATCCTCCTTTAGCTCAAACTCTATCTTCTCAGGTTCCTTTGGTATGATTTCATGTTTAACAACATCTTTCACTTCTCTAAACACTACATCTTGGCTGTACACAACCTTCCTTGTTTCCGGGTTCCAAAGCTTGTAACCTTTTAAACCATCCTTATACCCAATAAAGATGCACCTTTCAGATTTATTATCCAACTTGGTCCTTTTCTCCTTTGGAACATGTACATATGAATCACATCCAAATACCCTTAGATGTGAAAGAGAGGGTTTCTTACCAGTCCATACCTCATGTGGATTCTTATCCTCCAACGCTGATGAAGGTGATCTATTAACTAAGTAACATGTAGTCTCCATTGCCTCTGCCCAGAATTCTTGTCCTAACCCGGTACCACTGAGCATGCTTCTTGCCTTTTCCATCAGCATTCTGTTCATTCTTTCTACAACTCCATTTTGCTGAGGTGTGTATGGAGTAGTCTTTTTCCGTGCTATACCACACTTCTTACAGAACTCTTCAAATTCCTTCTTGCAGAACTCCCCACCATTATCTGTCCTCAGCGCCTTTATCTTCTTCTCTGTCTGGTTTTCCACCAGAGCATTAAATTCTTTAAATCTGTCAAAGACTTCAAATTTCTTCCTCAGGAAATATATCCATGTATTCCTTGAGAAGTCATCTATGAATGAAACATAGTACACAGACTTTCCTAGTGATGGAACTGACACAGGTCCAAACACATCACTGTGCACAAGTTCTAATATCTTGCTTGCCCTCTTAGCACCAGAAGGAAAATTCACCCGATTCTGCTTCCCATATACACAATGTTCACAGAAATTGAAATCCAGAGAGCAATTAGACATACCTTCTACCATACCATTTCTATGTAGTATCCGAAGGCCCTTCTCTCCAATATGTCCAAGCCTTTGATGCCATAGCGTGGTCTTTTCTCTAGAGACAGCTAGGCTTTCCACTCCACTTTCAGAAACCACATAACTATTACACCGATAAATAACAGTGCTACCTTGTAGCTTGTACAGAGTTCCAGTCCGAACTCCCCGCATTAATACCAGTGCTCCCCGAACCATCTTGTAGGCATCTTTCTCAAACGCTTTTTTTAAACCTGCATCATCCATCTTGCTTACAGAAATCAGATTTTTGGCCAATGCAGGAATATGCAGAACACCAGGAAGTGTTCTAATCCTTCCACCTTGTAGCTTTAGCTTGAACTTTCCACGTCCGATGATTTTGGCCTTCCTATCATCCCCTAGGAAGACATCACCATCATATTTCTCATACTCGTAGAACCACTCCCTATGGGGAGTGAAGTGAAAGGATGAACCTGAGTCAATCAACCATGACTCATGATCTACATGTGTATTTGAAGAAGAAGCCAAATACACATCCCCACCTTCATCCGAGGTGGTTTTTGCCTCTGCAGAAGGAGCATCATCAAATCCATTTCCTTTCTCAGGAGCTTTAGATCTACATTCCTTTTTGTAGTGTCCTTCCTTTCCGCATTTCCAGCATACCTTTACAAAATTTCCAGGAGATTTAGATCTCCCTCTAGATTTAGATCTCCCACTCGAAACCTTATTCTTGTTTCTGTTTTGGGACCTTCCTCGTACAGATAAGGCATCTCCATTCTGACCCTCCATATTTCTCCATCTCATTTCCTCCGACAGCAAGGCCGAGACAATGTCATCAAAATTCAAGGTAGTTGTATTGCTACCTATTGCAATAACCAGACTGTCCCACGAGTCTGGTAGAGAACACAACAAACTGATGCACTTATCTTCATCTGAGATTTTAATATCAACATATGACAGCTAACTTACCACAGTATTGAAGGCGTTCAGATGCTCTGTCACCGAGTCTCCATCCTTCATCCTCAGGTTATACAGCTTTTTCCGCAGGAACAACTTATTCACCAGAGACTTAGATTGGTACAAAGTCCCAAGTTTTTCCCACAAATTCTTCGCCGTAGCTTCCCCAGATACATTCAACAATACTGAATCTAAGACACACAACCGTATTGTGCTCTTAGCCTTTCGATCCAGTTTCTTCCAGTCTTCATCTGACATTGCCGTTGGTTTAGTACCTGGATCTACCATGATCCACTGATCTTTATCCACCAGCAGATCCTCCATCTTGAGCTTCCACAACTCAAAACTCTGACCATTAAATTTCTCGATCTCTATCTTTCCGCCGCTCGCCATCTTCTTTCACCGCAAGAATCGATCCCACAGATCTCCCACTGAACAGGGCCTACCTTAGGCCTGAGAAAAAAACCCTCAGCAGCAAAGGCGTCCCCTTGAAGCCGAAACAACTCTGATACCAAATGTAGGTTTTAACCTTGAACATAAATTATCTACACACAAATATTATAATAGAAAATAAACAATAGTGAGAGCATAAAACATAAAACAGATAAACACAAAGATTTTCCCCTGGATCCCAAATCGGGATGACCAGCTTGATTTTTCATTATATTCCTTTTAGTGTTACAACACATATATATACATGCCAAAGCATACATAAACCCCAATCCATTAACCCTGGATTAGAACATAACCGTAGTTCCCTTGACAGGATCTACAAAATACTAGGGGCCGAAAACCATCGTACCCCAAAAACCATGGGAAAAATCATGCACAAAACATGGGTGCGTCCGCCTATGAGTGGGTCCGTACACCAAACAATTTTTTGCCGGGGCGCTGCCCCGGACCCCAATAGTGGGGGCTGCCTCCTCCCTTGTGACCCCCTACTGCGCCCGACGCAACGTACAGTGCATGGGGCTAGTCGTGGAAAGAATATAACACATACCCACCAAAAAACATTTTAGAGTTCCTTCAGGCATGTTCAATGCACACTTTAGGCAAAATATAGGCATCATGTTAATTACTGATTCAAGAAGCATTTTAAGATTAGTCATGTAATATCATATATTAGAGGTGAAAAACATTTCCCCGTGCATATTCATGCATGTGAATCAAGTTTCTTTCTTCCTAATAAAAAAAATAAAAAAAATAAAAGTATAGAAACCTTACTATGAACCATTGATTCAAGGATTAATGGGTAAAACTCACTGTGTCTTCTATTTGAAATCCTTTTGTCCATTTAATGAGTATACTTGAAGAAATGGATAATTTCTTCATTAGAAAATAGAAAGTAAACCCAAGCTCCCTTTCTACTTTTGAAGGAGTTTGGAAACCATCAACTTCGCTTTGCACAAAAACATCTAGTTATGACGCAATAAAATCAAATATTTCCTGCATACATTGAAATATATTAATACAAGCATAGGGTTTACTTCGAAAAACTATAACTGGACCCAAAATTCATGCAAATTTTGCATTATTAGAAGCATTTCATGCTATGTGTGAGAATTAGTGATGGTCTCAAAGCTGGAAATGACAAAATACATGAAAAAGCATTAAATACTTCAACTCGTAAAATTGCACTATTGGGAGTTAGCATGGTTTAAAAGGAAACAAGATTGGAATGCATGTTTTTATGCTCAAGTAGCATGACCACATATATGATATCATACTTATTAGCTTGGTCAAAGAAGTTCAAAATGGTAATGAACAAGAATTGGAAACGAGGATATAATGATTTCCCACGAGGATCACAAAACTAGACACACATGAGATCTTAATATAATATGATTAAGAATGAGAATAATAAATGAATCATTTTCCCATTATACTTCCCACAGTTGAGATAAGGAAGATATACAGTACTATCTTGTTGATGGATTCTTAAAGCACTGCTATCAATGATTTGATACTCCCCCTTAGGGAAAAGTATGGAGTTGCATCCATTTTTTTTTTCTAAGTGAGACTAATTCTATTAAGTATAAAAGTACTAGTACAAAACTGCCACAGCTGCTGCTATGAAAGCCAGACAGCTGGGGTTGATAAGCATGTTGTTCTTAAAAAACCTGGATCGCCCATATCGGGAAACCGATCCTGTAAACATAATAATCTGGGCCGCCCATGATAGGGAAACCGGCCTTAAGTTTATGCAAGTCATAGAGACAGAAACATATAAACTGAAAACATCAATCAGCCATTCTGGCTGGCATCTAAAACTAAAAAACACAAAAGCTCCAACAGTAATTGAGCAAGGAGACCTGGGGAGAATGCTGATTGCGCACCTTAGGTCACCCATCATGCTCTGAAGACATCGGCTCCTCAAAAATTCTGCAACCATATTCGTCGTCATTGCTGCTGTCCGCCATGCCCGCTTGACTACCAACCTTCAGGTCTTGGTTCTCAGCGATAGAAATCAGCCCAGTTTGAAGAGGGAGAGTGGAGCAGGGGGCGTGGGGAGGAGAGGGAGAAGTAGGGCGGTCAGGGGCAGGATGAGGGATTTCTTTGCGGAGGGAGACAGTAATGAAGGCTATGACAATGGAGTCGACAAAGGTACAGTGAAAGCGTAGCTCAGCATTCTGGGTAGTTTGCCTTATGGTGGACCCCAAGCACTCTGCCAGGTGGAATGGGCTGACTAGAAGGAGCATAAGGGCCAGCGCGACTGGGAGCATGAGCTTGCCCACGTCCTCTGCTAATATTGCTTGTATTCTCGGCTTCTCGCCCACGTCCTCTGCCCCTGCCTCTGCGCGAAGCTGGCGGAGGAGTAGGCTCATCACCTTCAGAGGAAGAGCCCAAATTAGAAGAGGGCGAGGGAGGAATAACAGAGGTCTGACCCCGACTTACTCCGCGTCGACAGCGCATCCGCTGTCTGAGGCGAGGCATGGAGAGGAGAAGGTGGCACGAGCGAGGCAAGTCAATGGAGGAGACAGAGGCGCTGTGAGCGGAGGTATGACGTCCAAGGTGGTGCGAGCAAGGCGAGACAATGGAAGAGACAGAGGCCCTGTGAGCGGAGGGACAACGACCAAGGGGAAGCAAATGAAAACCAGAAGGAATCAATGTACCTGCAAGGAGCTCGACAGAGACGCCAGGCGGGGAAGAGACGCTGCAGAAGGGGCTGTTGGTGAAGTGAATTCCTGGAAGCGTCTCCAAGCAGGCCAAAATACAGCAATGACGCCCAGTCTGAGTTTTGAAACTGGAATCGGCAAAGCTAGGAGGGCATTCACTGTGAAGGGGAGTCAGAGCTCTCCCATGGCTGCTCCTATCATGCTCGCCATCCATAGTGAGAGCCATAATCCAAATGACCGCCATATACAACAGCGACGAGGTGAAATTAATCCCCAACTGGTCAACCCGAGGCGTATTAATATCGCCTTTAAGGCTAGTGCATGAGGCCATGTGGGCGTCCCATGCGAGCTCCGTTGGGAGCTGCGCAGGGGCCCAGGTCCCTTCAGACCGCCACCTCATCCGCATCTGGAAGAAGGCTATCCTTGTGCACCAGCATTGTGCAATTCTGAAGCATGTCTCCATCATGGATAATAGAGAGGGGGCCATGAGTGAGCGTGCTATTGCTTTCAGTTCCGAAATTGGCCAGGAGATCAGCAACCTTATTACCTTCACGTTTGACATGAGTGAAGGAAACTTCCCTGTTGTTTTGAAGCCAGTTGCTAATCCTATCAATTCGAGCAGCCAAACGCCAACTGTGAGCCACTTTGTTAGGATCGGCCCCCCAGAGAAGCTGATTAACCATGTTGATGAGAATTTGAGAATCTCCTTCTATGATAATAGGGAAGAATTTGTGCTGAAGAGTGAGATTTAGGCCTTGCCAGAGGCCTTCAAGCTTGGCAGAATTATTGGTATCCCATCCAATGGAGCCGAAATAGAGGCGCTTAACTTCTCCCTTGGAATTTCTGAATATACCACCAAAACCTGCTTGTCCAGGATTTCCTCTGGAGGCCCCATCAAAATTTAATTTAAAAACTCCGAGAGAGGGAGGAGTCCAATGCAAGGGCGAGTCCGAGGCCACCTTGTTTCTGATCTTTGGAGTGAACGCAAGGTTGAGATTCCAGTTTTTCCAGACAGAGATTTCTCTTGGTTGTTTAGGAAAGTCCTCTTCTTTCCAGGAATGTAGAGCTAAAGATTCCTGAAGATTTCCGATGAAGGAATGCCATAAAGAGTCCAGGGTAGTGGTTTGATTTTTGAAAATACGCTTTTTTCGTTCCTTCCACAAGGTCCAAAAGATCAGTCCAGGAAGGAGCTGCCAGAGAGCATTAAGGAGGGCAGAGAGGTAAGGACGTTTGGGCCAGTTGCGCAAGATGGAAGTGATATCACTGGAGGGCTTGTTCTTCTGACAACGGAAACTACACTTGTCCCATAAGGAGTTAGCTAGAGGGCAGAGCAGCATGAGATGTTGAATGGTCTCAGCATTTTGAGCGCAGTTAGGGCAACGAGAAGGGCCAATGAAACCTCTTTTGACTAGGTTATCCCATGTAAGGATGCGTCTATGGCTTAAGATCCATAGGAAAGTAGAGACCTTAGGCCAGGTAATAGGGTTCCAAATCATCTGCCAGAGGGTTTCCCTAGGAAGCGGGGAGGGATACAGCAAAGAGTAGGCTTCCTTTGTTGAGAACATTCCTTTAGTAGTGTGACCCCATCTGAGAATTTCGGGGTCATTTGAGCTTCTGATTTGCCTTCGTTGTAGCTCCTTATTGAGGGCTTCCACCTCAGGGCTTTGAGCGTGGGGCATAATGAGATGAGAGGGCTTCCACTGCCTGAAGCCGTTGCTGTCGATGTCCATCCAATGCGTACAAATTTTGTCATCAAGAGCCTCTCTAGGATCTTCTAGGTTGATTTGCGGGTACTTTTCCAGAAGAATGGATTCTTGTTGCCAGGAGTCTGACCAGAATCGCGCTGATTTGCCATTGCAGATTTCCCAAAAACTATGTTGCTGTATGAGTGCATAGTTTTGCTTGGCAGCATTCCAAACCAAAGAACCGGAGTGTGTAGGAGCCAGTCTTATTAAGTTTGCAGCAGATCTATTGTTAGCGTACTTAGCAGTCCAGAGTTTAGCCCAAGGAGTGTAGGGATTAGAGATCCATTTCCACCAAACACGAGCTGCCATGACCTCATTGCTATGCAAGGGATTTCTTAAACCAAGGCCGCCAGCTTCTTTGGGGGTACAGACTGTGTTCCAATTAACCAAAGCCCATTTGCGATTTTGACCAGAGGAGCCCCAGAGAAAGCGTCTTTGAAGAGCTTTGATCTGTTTGAGAACCCATTTCGGGGCTGCAAGAACAGAAAACAGATAAAGAGGCATAAATTGTAGCACTGCTTTAATAAGAGTGAGTCTGCTGACCATATTAAGAGCTCGAAAGGTCGAAGAAGATAATCTAGATTCCAATTTTTCAAGGAGCTGATTCCAGGAGGAATGCCTGATAGCAGAGTCAGTGAGAGGCGCTGCAAGATATTTTTCTGGGAGAGAAGCCACAGAGAAGCCGAGAATACAAGCAATATTAGCTTGGGCTAGAGGGGGAGTATTGAAGAAAAATATCTGAGACTTAGAGTCATTAATGGTTAACCCAGAGGCTAGAGAGAAGAGGTTGAGGATGGCTTTAAACGAGCGGGCTTCTTGGACAGAGGGATGGCCAAAGAGCATATTATCATCTACAAATTGTTGATGAGACGAGGTAGGGGCTCCATGAAGAGAAATTCCACGCAAACGACTGTTGCAGACTTCGTTATGAATAAGTCTTCCAAGTCCCTCAGCCATGAGAACAAAGAGGAAGGGAGAGAGGGGGTCCCCCTGCCTGATTCCTCGGGAAGGGCGGATGAGAGGGGAAGGGATGCCATTGATAAGAATAGAAAGAGAGGAAGAGGTGATGAGGCTCATAATCCAGCGGATCCACATGCAATCAAATCCGAAAGCGCTTAAAATTTGCTGAATATAACTCCAATTCAGTTTATCAAAAGCTTTGGATAGATCGATTTTGAGGAGCATACCTGGCTTCTTGCAGACTTTTAGAGAATGTATAATTTCATGAGTTAGAATTATACCATCAAGGATTTGACGCCCCTCAACATATCCTGTTTGTTCTGGCGAAATAAGGAGTGGGAGAAGCGGTTTGAGCCTGTTGGCGATGACTTTGGAGATGACTTTGTAAATAACATTGCAGAGGGCGATGGGTCTGAATTTTTCAGGCTTGCTGGGTTGCTCCTCTTTTGGCACCAGCGCAACGAAGTTAGTGTTGAGGGAGGGCAAGATCCAATGCATTGTTCGTGATTCTTCTACAAGTTGCCATATCTCGTCTTTAATGAGCTCCCAGAAGTGGTGGAAGAAATTAGCAGTGAAGCCGTCCGGGCCTGGAGCCTTTCCATCCTTGAGCTATGCCATAGCGGTGTCCACTTCTTGTGGTGAGATTGGACGGAGAAGCATTTGGTTATGCTCAGCTGTGATCAAGTTGGGTATGAGCTGCTTGATTTGATCAATAGCTGGCTGTCTGTTTACCTGCTGCTCCTTCTGAATGCCCTTGAAGTAGTCAACCAGTTCTTTTTCCATGTCCTCATGCCTCTCCATTCGCTCCCCTTGCTGATTAGTGAGATGGCTTATTCTATTCTTCATTCTTCGTTGAATGGTCGTGCTGTGAAAGAATTTGGTGTTTCTTTCACCCTCCTTCAGCCAAAGAACTCTAGATTTCTGCCGCTAGAGGATTTCCTCTTGTTTGTATCTATCCTCCAGTTTTCTCTGAAGGTCAAGCTCCGTGGAGGCGAGAGATTCGGATCTTCCCGAAGTGATGATCTCTTGCTGCACATCCTTCATCTTCTGCTCAAGGATCTGTTTCTCCATAAAGATGTTTCCAAAGATGTTTTGATTCCAAGCTTTGATGTGTTCCTTGAGATACTTAAGCTTCTGCTGGAACTGGAACATTTTGGACCCTTTAGGCGGAGTGTAGCTTTTCCAGACAGTCTGAACCAAGTCTTTGAAGGAAGGATGAGAAATCCAAAAGGCTTCAAATCTAAACGGTATTTTGGGATGAGATCCTATGTTTTGCCATTGGAGCATGATGGGCCAATGGTCAGAGCCCGAGAGAGGGAGTATTGACCCGGTGATGTCTCCTCCCACATGAATGGCATTGTCCGACAAGAGGAATCGATCCAGCTTAGAGGCTATTTGTTGTCTTCCTATTCTGCGATTGTTCCAGGTGAACAAACCGTTGTAGAAAGGTATATCAATGAGCCAGTTGTTGTTGATAAAAGCTTTGAAATGGGAGCTGTCCTGATCAAGTCTAGATCTGCCCCCAGATTTTTCAGCCATCCGCGTGATCATATTAAAATCTCCGCCTAAGATCGAAAGGGGATGGGACCTGTTGGAGTTGAGATGCTCAAGAGTGTTTAAAAGCGCCACCTTGCTTGCCTGGTCTTGAGGAAAATAAACGTTGGACAAATTTCCATGTATGTTGGTACCTATAGGGTGGAAGGTAGCCTAGATGAGATTATGGGAAGCATGGAAGTCACCTACTTGCAATGACTGAGTATCCCAGGCTATTGCAAGCCCACCCGAAAACCCTGAGGCGTCCACAGCTACAGATCTGCTGCCATGCCATGCTTTAGTTAGGATTGAGCCCAGCGTTTGAATATTTCACTTGGTTTCCTGAAGAAAGAGTAAGTGGGGTTTCTCCTTCTGAATCATGTTCTTTATCATTTTGTATTTCCCTGGACCATTGAGTCCTCTTACATTCCATGAGATTAATTTCATGGGGAACTATTTGCTAGGGGTTTGAAGAACCTAGTTAGCTTGGGATATTGTCCCGAATCCACCAGTATCTCCCCGAGGGAAATGGTACGCTGCCAATCGGGTTTCCTTCCTCTTTTCTTGGTTTCCTTCATCACCTTCAGACTATCCCAGCGACTGCCTGGTTGGATACCCAATTTCTTGTGTTGTTGGACTTTGGTGAGTGCCGCCTCAAGAGATTCAATCTGCCTAGGGTTGATCTTGTTGAATTCCTTCCGTCGGCAAGCATATTCAAGACCGATGAGATCCAGTTCACCAAGGTCGAGACTTTCAGAGTCTTCATCCATTTGGATTGTCTGGTCATTCTCCAGAAGATCATTGTTGTCCCGATTAGTAGTAGGGGTGAGCCCCTCCAGATCCATAAGGTTAGGGTCCCAAGTCACCTGTTTTTGCTAGAGGGAGGGATTGGGTTCTGGCATATCAGCAGAGCTCGACTTAGGAAGGTCAGGCATATAGAATGCGGGATTGGGTTGATTTGGGGGGGGAATAGAAGGGCCAGCATGGCTTGAAGTGGCTGGGGTGGAGTCATCCTTGGGATCAGTCTGATCAAGTAAGGCGAAGCTATTGCTAGTGGAAGGGACAGAGGCTGAGGTACTGGGTTTCTTTCCAGAAGAGGAGGGTTTTTTGCTGTGTATTCTTCTGGGGGTGACTTTGGTGAAACCATCTTCTTCCACTTTGTCCTCCGCTTCTGTGCTTCGGGTGTGAACAGTTAAAGGACAGTCTCTGAAAAGATGTCCGTGGGCATGACACCTTCTGCATCGAAAGGGGACATGCTCATAATCCAATGGTTGAATCCATTCAAAATCGTCATGAAAGATACTTACAGCATCAGGTAGGGCATTGTCCAGATGCATGTAGACACATATTCGGGCATAGGAGGTGTACCTTCGGAGCTTAGTTTCTTCTGCAATTTTTATAAACTCTCCCAGTCCTTTTCCTATCGCTTGCAATGATTCCTCATCCCAATACTCAAGCGGAAGTGAGTAAAGACGAATCCATACCGGTGCCCAGTTGAAATTTTCAAGATCTGGGTTGAATCTCTCCACCCAGTTTCTAAGGTATAACCCTGCTGAGTTGAAAAAATAGGGGCCTTCATCCATTACCTTGTTTCTGTCTTCAAGGCAGTTGAAAGTAGCTGTAAATAAGCCCTTCGCTCCCAGCTGCAGAGTGACTTCCCCCTTGGGCTTCCATTTGGACGCTATCCAGCCCTGCAGGGCTTTTTCCGTTGGCCAGAACCCGACAAATTTTCCAATGAGGGCATGGTCCCTCATGTACTGAATCCTGGCATTGATGTGATGACTAGGCAGATCTATTTTGGGGCGATCTGGTGCGATGGGCTTACAGGTGGTAGAAGTGGCCTGCTTCTTCTCCGTTCTCGAGTCAGAGGTCGATTTCTGGGTCGTCTCATTCTCCGGTTTGCTGTCAGAGTTTTCCTTCGTTCGTACCTCTTGTCCGTCTTCATTTTCAGGGGGAGGCCTGCTACCTCCCCCCGTCTCCACCTCCATTCTGAAGAGCAGGCCTGCGCTGCAAGGAAGGGACGGCGCAGTCAAAGCGTGAACAGGCAGCCAGGTGCGTTAGGGTTTCAGTAGAGAGATGAATCGCAAAACCCTAGCGCGGAGTTGCATCCATTTTACATAATAGCTTTTCATTTATTTTTTCACATAATTTATGATAAACACTTTCCTTGCCATTCACAAGGAGGTTAGTACAAATGAATTTGAGAAAATGCCTAGGAAAAGGCCTAATTAAATACAACTTGAAAATTGTGAAATTATGCTATCTGTATCCAACCTATAATACAACATGGTCTGATCAAAACAATATATGATTTAAGAACTAGAATAACTCCTATTGGCAACAAATTCTAGAAGCTCTTTACAGCTAAAATCAATTTTCCTTTTAGACCACATCCATTAATTTTATGAATAAATGGAATGAGAGGCAGCAATGAGTGCTACTCCAATACCAAATCCATCATTGGACAGCTTAATGACGATATGCTGAGCTATTTCCTCTCCAATGAGTTCCACAATATCCAACTACAAATAGTTTCTAAATTTAGGATAGTTCTCATAAAGACCACCATCTATGGCAATAACTATTTTCGTCATTTTGTTTGTTGCATCACTCTTCACCCTGCCACCCACTATGCCTGGAGCTCCATCTCTACCAATCTTCTCGAGTATTCCCGCTGCCACCTGCTACCAACCGAGCTGCTCTATTTGCGACTAAATCATAGACTTCCACAATCAACCTTCGTACTTTAAAAGGGACATTTTAAATCCAAAATATTTTTTTATATATTAAGTCTACATAAACTGCTAAAATATCATTCAAATAACGAGTCATATGAAAATTAATATTGAAATAAATATGGTACTTACCCCTAATTCATATTTCATAACTTTACCAACTTCTCTCAAATCTACAGATTCATCTTGATGCATGGCTGAGACAAATGGAGTCCTGCAATAGACAATAATGTTTTGTAATGGAGACTTGAAGGAAGATAATAAACATGAACTACTTAACATATACAGGGAGATGTAACTTAGGGAAAATTTTAAGAATGGATAATTATCTTGAAGTTTAAAAGCATAGGTGAATGTCACTAGTCCCTAATATGAAAATTATAAAATGTTTATTGATATATTTGTAATTTTTTTCAAATTTATGATGGTTTTATATATAGTCTATATATAATTTTGGCAATTTTTAAGGTAAAACAATTTTATATTGTAAAATCTGGGCGAATCCTTTTTATAAAAAATGGAAATTGGCAAATCTTTTTTGTGGAAAAATCATGGAAAATTAGGCCAATTACGAATATTAGCCCCTAAAATTTTCCATGGAGATGTTGAAATATGAAATCCAAAACTATTTTTAACAATTGTAGCAACTTCAAAAATACGTGCATTGCAATCAGAGATATTTGTAAAATATTTTTCAAGGATTTATAAAGCTCAATTCAACAAAATAATACAATAGGTTATGTCAGACATGGTTCATTCCTTGCACGTGTCGAACATCCTGCTTGCATTTCAGATGCAAACTGGTCTATGTCTTATGCTTTGGTCTCTACATTCATTTACTCAATATGTACCTAATGTTTACAAGTCAAATTGTGAATGCAAGCAAAGAGACCTGCCTCCAAATTGAAAAACGTAATCAACAAGATCAATGAGGTTTGAAAATGACTGACATTACATTGCCATTTTTCAAATCTAAATTACCAAATTTGACAAAGTGTATAATTCCAAGGAATGAGCTATTCATTAAATAATAAGTTGTTCCCAAAACATCCCAAAACTCGAGAGGAATAACCCAAAATTTTTGAATCATCCTAAACCAAGATCTAATGTGCTTTAAATTGCTACAAAACAAAGAAATCTCATAAAACGTTTGTTTCCAGACAATATCTTGTATACATGTAATCAAGTAATTTTAAACCTCAGATGAAAGTGTAGAAAATTTATAGATATCCACCCTTACATAAATTTGAAGATTTGTAAATATAATATATGACTGTACTTATCAACCATTTGGTCCCTAAAGACTTCTTCCTAGCCATATGTGCCACATGGAAATTTGGAGCACCACTTACAGAGTCCTATGTGGCTTCAGGTCAAGGCTTCAAGTCAAGTCTTCTAGATTGGTTCTAGAGTAGCCATTTGACATTTAAGGCATGGTTATAGTTTACTATTAAAAAAATGGTAATAACATATGAAATTCTATACAAACTATCAATATGTGGAGAGAATTTATGTTATTTATCATAATTTAATGAAATTGATAATTTACTTGGCATATAATGTATGTTCAGGAATGCCTAGTTCCAAGTAAATATATTCACAACAAGCTACGCAAAGCATATCCTACCACATTTGGAGGAGTAATAAATAGTGGTTAGAGTCTTCCAGAGCAACTTGGTTTGCAATCAAAAGTTCAAAAAATGCTAAACACTCCCACGAGGATCCCAAAAACTAGAGACGAGGATATAATTATATCCCATGAGGATCACAAAACTGGACACGCGTGAGCTCTTAATATAAGATGATTAAGAATGAGAATAATAAATGAATCATTTTCCCATTATACTTCCCATAGCTGGGATAAAGAAGATATACAGTACTATCTTGTTGATGGATTCTTGAAGCACTGTTATCAGTGACTTGATACTCCCCCATAGGGAAAAGTATGGACCTAAATCCATTTTACATAATATATTTTCCTTTATTTTTTCACATAATTTATGATAAACACTTTCCTCACCATTTACAAGGAGATCAATACAAATAAAACTGAGAAAATGCCCAGGAAAAAGCCTAATTAAATACAACTTGAAAACTGTGAAATATGTGCTATCTGTAATCAGCCTATAATACAACATGGTATGATCAAAACAATATATGCTTTAAGAATTGGAATAACTCCTGCTGGCAGAAAATTATGGAAGTTGTTTACAACTAAAATCAATTTGCTTTACAGACCACGTCCATTAATTATCGGAATAAATGGAATGAGAGGTAGAAATGAGTGCAGCTCCAATACCAGATCCATCATTGGAAATATTAATGAGGATATACTGAGATATTTCCTCTCCAAGGAGTTCCACGATATCCAACTATAAATAGTTTCTAAATTTACGATAGTGCTCATAAAGACCACCATCTATGGCAATAATTTCTCTCTTCATTTTGTTTGTTGCATCACTCTTCACCCTGACGCCCACTACACATAGAGCTCCATCTCTACCAATCTTCTTGAGTATTCCCACAATGCCACCTATTTCCAAACAAGCTGCTATTTTTGTGACTAAATCACAAACTTCCACAATCAACCTTCGCACTTTAAAAGGGACATTTAAAATCTACAATATTTTTCTATATATTAAGTCTACATAAAATGCTAAAAGATCATTCAAATAACGAGTCATTTAAAAATTGTAGCAACTTCAAAAATATGTGCATTGCAATCAGAGTTATCCGTAAAATCTTTTTCAAGGATTTCTAAAGCTTGATTCAACAAACTAATACAATAGTTTATGCCGGAAATGGTTCATTTCTTACATGTTTGGTACAGAAATGCAGTTAAAAAAGAGTGTCAAAATCACTCTATTGTTCACACATGACATAATCATATTGGAGATATGAGATACATTCATCCATGTAGAAGATTTAGGTTAAAACACAAGGGGGAGAAACATGGGAACTAAGCCACAACATGTTTAGAGTGAGAAAAACATTATTACAATGGTATTATATTTTGTTGCATGGGCTATTCCTAAAATCGAGAGATACCCCAACGGACATGAATGTTTGCTTAGAATATGTGCACAAAACAAGTTCCTTGCCAATCAATCAGACAACCATCCCACTATTCCTTCTAACAAATGCAACTATTGACTTAGAAAAATTGTACTAAAATGAATTCTAATAAATGTAGTGAAATGGTTGTACACAAAGTATCAACGATGGTATCAGAGCTTGATTCAGGGCAAGTAGATCTGGGTTGATTATTCAGGAAGCATGAATACATTTGCAGGGTTGCAGGTGGCATTGAAGCTTGAATTTATATTGAGTGAGACCATTTTTACAGAGAATGAAATTTACAGTATTTTTGAGTTTTAAATATTGGCAGAAGCACACCATGGGGTCGGGTCAATACGAAAAAATTCCATCAAAAAAATTATAATATATTGAAGAGAGATTGATAGAATTGGAGAAAGAGTTCATGTGATGAGACAGACTCTTCTTGCATTAATTAAGGAAGTGATATTCGACACGAACAGGGGTGAATTCAAGCTTTGATAGGAGGTTATTCAAAGTTTAGAGTCCAGACATAAGATGATTTTATCAATGTCCATGAGGCACCAAAAAAGTAGGATAGTGGGACTCAAATGTACCATCTTGTTAAATATATATTGTGTGAGTGTGAAAGTTACATATAGAAAAGTATACATAAATAACAAAAATGTAGATAACTTAGATTGGCAGCAGACTACATTGTAGTCCAAACATTTTGTTGTGGTGTCTATTCACCATATTGTTTTAAAGGTATGAAACCATGCTGAATGGGTGTCACCATTTTTATTGCATTGAAGTAACAAAAGGTTGTAAATTCATATGTTGGAGTTGATTAACATGATTTTGTTTTCCTACATCTTAGATAACTTAGTTTGTGGTTGCTGCTTCATAGATTGCACTTGGCTGACAGACTGATTTGCAAGTTGTTGTTATCCATGTTGTTGTTGTGGAGAAGATTTTCTCTACTTAAATGAGTTCAGAATGGCATGGATTTTCTTCTCAAAAGCATCAACCTTATCCTCTTTAAACCCTGATGGAATGTTGCTCTTCAATACTTAAAGATATTGCATCATACGTTGCAATGTTTGTTTGTAGTGCTTAATATTTTCAGTTTGATAAGGTGCCATGGGATGATAAAAAAACAATTCTATGAACATTCAGGCTAGAACTAACTAAAATACCAAAGTGTTATTGATTTCATTTTGTATACATTAAAAGTTGAAAACAGTCTTATCGTCATTAACGGTGGCTACATGGATTGCATTACCAAAACAACCCCAACCTATTCTTGAAATCTCATAAGCATACTTCACTCTAAGCTTCTAAGTTTCGAAATCTGACTTGTAATCGAAATCTGACTTTTAATATATTCATAATTCTACCATGCCATTTTATAAATTTGACAAACATCAAACTAATTAGAAGATAGAACTAAGGAAGAAAAGGAACGCACCTCTTGACATTTTTTTGAAAGGTTTATAGATAATTCTCTTATCTCTGGATAATACATCTCCTTCAGATTTTGTAGCTGCATAAATGACTTAGCAATTTTAATCACTTTTTTTATTCCTAAGACACCAAATATTTGTCAAATCTTCCAATCTCAAGAGAATCCACATAGACTCTCTAGACTCTTGAGAGCTAAGTGGATATGTTGGTTCCCCTCACTTATGTAGGGAAAAATATTCTATATAATCATAGTTGGGCTCAATAGTCAAAATTTATTATTGTAGTCATTATTGATCAACAAAGAAATATAAGATGTGTTTTCGAAAAAAATATTTATCAAGGCATTTCAGATTGAAACAGAGGGGAAAAAATGCATATAATACAGGTATGTCAAGGTGTCTCTTAATGGGCTATTGTATTGAGTCATAGTTGTGAACAATTAAATGGTAAATATACCATGACATCTTTCCCAATCAGACGAGACTCTGATACTATTTAGAGAAAGAGAACTTAGGCCAACATATAGAAGACTGAAAATTGTGAAATAATGGAGATACATACACAAAATCCAATGCAAAGGACCTCCTAGAAATTTGTAAATTTGAAGAAAAAAATGAATGTGACCTATCTTACTCTCTGATAAAACTTTTCCTGCCAGTCAGCAACAGTTGAATTTCCATTTTGAACTAATGAATCCATTGATGTTGGGAAACCCATAGTTATCCCATATAAGGCGACAAAACTTTTTTATTAATCTGAAATATCAGAAGAATATCCAAATGTATACCCTTCTTCTATGCTTAGATGAAGTCAAATACGCACAATAGATATAGAGTGGAAATGATATATAATCATCATTGATATTTAACAAAGCCTTAACCGCAATCTGAATGGGATAAAGTATATAAAATGTAAATGAAACAGGGGAGTGGAGTTACTAGAAGACACCTCCGAGATCCCTCGCTGTTGTAAGATTTGCTTTTGTTGTTCAATAGAACTCTATTTTTGCTGCAAAAAAAACCACCATCTGTCTGGAGCTCTTTTTCTATTAGAATTGATTGTTGTAGCAATGGCTATTATTGTTGTAGGGGTTGGGGTTGAGATTAGAGCTAGGAGATATGTTCCTAAAAGGAGAGTCGATACATGTGAAATAGATTTCAGAGAGACAGGAATAACCTATTTTCGAGTTTTTTAATAACCCAACATTTCAGACTTCCTAAGTGAGTCCATCCTCGGGGGTAGATGCCAAATATCCTTTGAAAAGATTGTGAGGATTAAGGGCAAAGGAATAATTATATAAATAGTAAATTATTGAGTATATTATGGTCGGTTGGATGCAATATAATTAAATTAAATTAAATTAAATTTATTTATTTATTTAATTTTAATTTATTAATATATTTATATATTTATTTATTAATTTTTTTTTTTAATTGAAATATAATGTAGTAAGATTATTAAACCTTTAATGAATTCAAAAATCAAGAAATTAATTACATAAAGGGGTTATACTATAGAATAAGGTAGAATATAAAAAATTGGAGACTAATTATTACATTTATGATTTATTATTTTTAATTCTGATGTCATGAGAGGTATGATGTATTAAGGGTTTCCAAGAATTGCTGATGATAAGGCCATCATCATGATTTATGTTATTTTTCCTTTTTTCAATTTCTATGGCCTCTTTGATTTTTATTTTTAGGTAATGGTCCTCTTTAGAGACAAGTTTGGCATCCTCCATTCGTATGTAATGTGAGGATGAGAAGGCATGCTCTTCCAAGACTGATTTAGCAGTTCTGTTCCTAGATATGTCTACAACATGTTCTTTCAATCTAATGCTAAGGGATCTATCCGTTTCACTAATGTATTCTTTTCCACAAGAGCACGGTATAATGTAAACTCCTTTTTGCAGACTAGGGTTTATAGGGTCCTTAGCGGAGTCTACCATATTTATAATAGTATTAGGGGGAGTGAAGGAAATATTAATGATATGTTTGTTGAGGATTCTGGAGATTTTATCAGTTGTTCCTTTTATGTAAGGCAAAGAGATTTTAGGGATGTCAAAGGTTCTTTTTATGTTATTTTTATTAAGGGTATGGTAAATGGTTTTATTGATGACATATTTATTATATCCATTATGTTGAAAGACATGGCGGAGATGGTTTATCTCATGTTCTAGGTGGTGAGAGTCTGAAATTATGGACGTCCTAATTGTTAGGGTTTTGATGATGCCAATTTTTTGCTTAGGATGGTGATGCGAGTTAGCATGAAGGTATCTATCTATGTGAGTTTTCTTTCTATAAAATTTGGTGCTAATTTTTCCTTCTTCTTTTTTTAAAAGAACGTCTAGGAAAGGTAATTGGTTATCCTTTTCAATTTCAATGGTAAATTTAATGTGACGAGAGAGGTTATTAATGTGAGCTAAGAAATCTTTTAATTTAAATTTACCATGGGTCCATTTTGCGAAAACATCATCTACATATGTTTTCCATTCTTCAGGGGTGAATGGAAAGGATTTGAGGATTTTCCATGTTGCTTTTATGATTGTTGCTGCAACTACAGGGATTGTGATTGTAACAATGATGATGATGTCAGTTGTGTTTGCTAATGTTTGGATTGAAATTGAAATTGATTCTGCTACTGCTGCTGCATATTTGAAACATTATTTTTCCAACCCAAAAGTTGTTGGTGTTGTTTATATGGTGGTAGAATTGACTGTTGAGCCATATAAGCATGTTTTTGTTGTTGTATAATAGATTGTTGTGATTTTTGTTGCCTACGGAAGGATTTATGATGTTACTGAAGGGAAGTCTAAGCTACTTATTGTACAGTAGATTGTTGAGCTTGTTGAAGTCCAGATTATTGAGCAGGTTGTAGAAAATAGGGTTGAGATTTCTATATAAGATATTTTTGAATTGATTGGAGACTATATTGTTGAGCTGGTTGTAAATTAGACTGGTGTGCTGCCCATGGCTGGCTCTGTGGCAAGGCCAATTTTTGTTGCTGAAAAATTATTGGTTGAATTTGAGACTCCTGTTGCAACTTCTGTTTCATAATATCTTGTTGGTTTGAAACTGATGTTTATAAATCAGTTGATGCTATTGGGATGGTGACTGTTGATTTTGTTGGTGTTGTTGTTGTCTTGATTGTAATTATATCTAACTACTTGCAAGAAGAGAAGGTAAAGCTTGATATGTTGAGCTATTAATTGAGATATGTGATATTCCTAGCATTGGAATAGAAGACAAGGGAGGTGACAAACCAGTTGAGCTTGGCATTCCACTTACAGGTGTGTTGTTTTGCAAATTTTATTGGAGCAATGGTTGTGTGGTTGAGCTTTCCCAACCAATGGAAGACCAATTTCTGAAGCTTGTGCTTGATTTCTAATTTATGCTGGCATCATCGCCCTATAATGTGAACGTGGAAAACAAAGAGACAAAATCAGAATAATAAACTCGTCTGTTAAATCCTTTGTTGAAATACTAGCATTAAATAGAATAATGTATATTGTGCAAGGTTTCTAGGTAAATTTCATAACAAAATTTGTTCCTGGCGCATTTCAGTTAATCTTTTCAGCAAGCGTCAGGGGACAAAATATGAAAATAGTGGTAGGTGTAGCTGAATGAAGCACAATATGCAGAGCTATAAGTGCTACAAATTATGCTACATAGTGTTGCATGGTGTGTTTCTTGTAGTTGCACCTCATATTTTTCAAGTTTTGATTCCTGGTAATGGTTGAAGAGATCAACCAAAATGTAAAATTCATAGCTTTGGTGCCGCATATTTTGGTTCATGCAGCTGCACCTCCCTTTATTTTCTATATTTTGTTCCATGATGATGGTTGAAGTGATCAATCAAAACCAAAAGTCATTGTGTGCCATATTGTGCTTCATGCGGTTGCATCTCCCTTTATTTTTCATATTTTTCTCCCTGATGATGGTTGAGGAAATCAACCAAAATTCGACATAACGTTGCATATTTTCTTCATGAAGCCTCCCTCTATTTTTCAGTATTTGGTTCCTGATGATGGTTGAAGAGATCAACCGAAACATGAAAAGATAGAAATTTTATTATGTAGTTTACCCATAAATATTTCACAATAAGTTGACAAACTACAAAAAACCAAACTCTATAAGAATAATGTGTATTTTTTAATCATCCTTATAAAGCAACATGTACTTTCTTGCACATATCAGATAAATGGTTCAAAGAAATTGTTAAACACATATATGGAATACACAGAATGTTAAAGATAAATGTGAATTACATTTACTATACGAATGATATTCAATTATAATACATTATTGTGACTCTTGGATTCATATTCCAAGGTCTCTTGAATCTCTTTGATTGTTCAACTTCCACACCATAACCTTTAGCGGAATTGGTGTCCAACATTTCCCCCCTTAATCTGAAGGGGTATATACGAGTCCAAGAAGAGAGGACTAATACAAAAATACAACAATGCATGAAAAAAATAAGCTAGATGTGTTCTCTGAGATGATCGCATAATGTGGAAGAACTTGAGATCTCAACCGACGGTGGTTTAAGGATGACCACCAACACTGGAACTCTTAGTGAAGTTCCTGGAACTCTTCCAAATATGGCAAGAAGTTGAAATATTATACTATAGGAAGTGCCCCTAATGCTTTGAAGAGGGAGACCTTCAACCTGGAAAAATGGAGGTCTACAACCTGCGGTTGTTTAAGGAATGCCGCCAACCAAAGGAATGCTTAGTGTGATTCCCGAAACTCTTCCAAATTTGGCAAGACGCTGAAGTATTATGCTAGAGGAAGTGCTCCTAATGTTTTGAAGAAGGAGACC